>CM064900.1:5982500-6217500 GCA_030347415.2 Decapterus maruadsi
GGTGCAGACTAGGCCTGAGTGTGAATCATGGGTGTGTTCTCAGTCCTTTAGGTGAAACTGTATCTGTATCTTGATCATGTCCTTACTGTGCATTCCCAAACAATCCTCCAACCAGCACAATGAACATGCATGTTTACAAATTCCACAAACTCTGCATCTGTATTCATACCTCGTGTTTCATGCCATGCGTTCAACACTATTACTTGTCTGTTATCATGCGAAACACCTGCAGGCCGTTCATGTCTAAGTACACAAAACATATTCTGATAACATGTCCATACTTTTGTAAGTCTCCTTGCTGTGCATGCCAAACTAGACACGTTCTAATTGTTTATATGACACACACACACACACACACTGAACCGCATGTTGGCTTTCAGACACAGTTCGCCGGCTGGCCCTCGCTGTCCCGCGCTCTCTGACGGGCTCTTAATGGTAAACTAACAGATTGTAAACATGCTGCTACCTCTCTCTCTCTTTCTCTTTCTTCACTCTCTAAATTAATCACTCTCTCTCTTTCTCTCTCCGTTTTCTCTCCTCACGCACCTCTTCCCTCAACTCTCTCGCTTCCTCCTTCGCCCCGTTCGCTTCGTCTTCCTCCCTCCATCCTTATCGCTCCTACTCTTTCCCTCTCTCACCCTCTCTGTCTCTCTCTCTTGCTTTTCCTGGGGTATTTTTTAAACAATGTGTCCTTCATGTACGGTTGGTTACGGGGCGTACAGAAGGACATCATTAGCGCTGGTGGTTAAGCTGTAATTTACACCATTACCGAGGTAGGGGCCATTTTTATTGCCTAGTAAATTTCAGCTCTGAAATATTTAGACCATATGGCTCAATTTGTGTAATAACCTTAATTTCCAAGCACCCTTCAGCTCCCTTCAGCGCCGGCTGTTGTTGGCGGATGGTGGAGTGGTGCGTGTACACGTTTGTATGTGTGTGTGTGCATGGTTTGGGTTTGGAACACACATACACACAGACACACACATACACACACGCACACTGAAACATGGGCACGGTAAAATGTTAACGCATACTCTACACATAACCTCTTACATACACATTACACACCATCTTACACACACACACTGACTGATGCATTCACACACACACGCACACACACATGTATGTATGCATGGCGGTAACAGATTAATAGGGTGTCAGCTTGTGTTTGGGTGAGGGAGCGTCAGGCGTCGGCCAGATGGTTCTCAGGGATGATGACTGTCAGGGGTCCTGCTCTGATCAATGGGATGTATTAATACAGCACACACGCACACACACACACACACACACTGTTGCACATGCATACAAACAAAAATATGTAATGCACGCACGCACACATTCTCACACGCAGTCATATTCAGACATATGTATCCATATAAAGCAACACACACGCACGCACACAGAAACACACATATGTATGCACATGGTCTCCCTTCACCAATGATCCCAAGGGCCGCGGTGTAACATCTGGAAGAGCCAAGGGAGGGAGGGAAGTACAGAAGAGTAGAGGGGGAGAAAGAGGGAGGTGGTAGGCAGGGAAACACAGGAGGAGGCAGCAGGATGCAAGAGAGGGGACGAGAGTGAATGAAAGGTGGAGGGAGGTGGACAAGGAAGGAGTACGGGAGGTGATGGAGTGAAGGCGATGGAAGAGATACAGAGAGAGGTTAAAGAGCAGGAGAGGTAAAAGAAGGTAGAAGGTGTATGTGTGCAAATGACAAGGGAAAAAGGAACGACAGGGTGGCTCATGGTAGAGAGAAGAGGATCATGGGGAGGCGGAAGGTGAGTGGCAGGTGCATCATGACACAATCCATGAACCAATGAAACCAAAGCGATCGTTGACTGGAAGAATCTCCAGCAGGAAGGATGGAGAATAATGAAGAGAAACATTAAGTATGAGAGAAGTAAGAGGATCATGGGCAACCTGACACCCCGTGTGAGAGACTAACATGTCTGTCAGAAAGGTGCAAGGCATGGAGAGAGAATGTGTGTGTGTATGAGAGAGGCTATGTGTGCGACTGTGTGTGTGTGTGTGTGCCAGGCGGCACGTAGGGATCTAGTGAGGCAGGCCGCCTGCGCTTCGTACCCTCATTCCGTCCGATTGCCATGACGACCCCATTAATCAGCCAAGCTGGCACAGAGCAGGGTTCCCAGCCCAGCCTGAGATCAATACACACAAAAACACACACACACATACCAAATGGACACACACATGCGCTTGCACAACAATACACCCACAACTATAGAGATTATGAGCAGTAAAGAAAGGGTGGAGCAGTGACGTTAAAAGGTGAGAAAAGGCCAAATGTCAGTTCCGGAGAACTCTCATTAAGGAGATGAAACAGATTAACATGAAAGATGATCCTGTAGTTACAATATTTAAGAATAGGACAACTTCAAACAATGTTTTTTTTTGTTAGCATTCTGAAAACTACTGTGCAGCCCTAACTGAGTTTGACTGCAACAGTTTTGATGATCTGATTGTAACTCTTTGTGCCATTTCATTTTGTTGTGTATACTGTAATGTTGCCAGATGTTTAACATACAACTGTCTTGACTTATGGAAACCTGTGCTCAGTTAAAGCTGCTAACACAAGAAATATAGTGTATATATATAGATGGAAGATGGAAAAATATAAACAACATGAAAGTAAAAAAAACCCCACAAAAATATAAATGTTTTTTTTTCTTTACCACCTTAAATTGATTGATTGTTGATAATCTCTGCAATTTAATTTAATTTTTTTAAAAGTCAAACTCAATAAATCAACTATCTTAAGTTTACTGGAAACATTGTTTCTCATTTTCACTTTCTTTGTGTATTCCTAAACAACGGAGTGCATGTGGCGAAGGCAACTGTGTGACAAATGACCGCCACCAAAATAAGTCTATGCCATGTCAATGAGCCTCTCTCACACACACACCTACACACAAACTCACGCACGCACACACAAACACAGTGTTCCATATCAATGAGAAGGTGAAAGGTCTCCATTTACATCTTGTATTAATTATGAGTGACAAGCCAAAGGTCACTGAGGGAGAAGAGGCCACTCGTATGGACAGAATATAGATCTATACTTCTACCTCTTCTCTTCCTTTTACTCGCCTCCCTCCTTCTCAGATCTATCACTCTGTCTTGCCCCCCTTTTGTTCTTTCACTTGTCTTTTTCTCCCCCCTCCACTTCTCTCTTTTGGTCTCGCGCTACCGCTCTCTTCTCTTTTTTACCTTCTCTATTAACTCTGTTGGTCTTTGTTCTGCCAATCTGGCTCTCGGGTCTTTTGCCTTTTTCCTCTCTTTAAATGTGCAAACATTGATGTGTTTATTTCTATTCCTCTTTCCTCTCTCCTTTTATCATCATGTCTTGTTTGAATCTCTATTTATGCCATTTGGTCTCTCTTTGCTTTTCTCTTTTATGTCACAGAGACAAATCTGAATTATATGATAATTGCTACATATAAGCAGAATTACACAAAACTAAGTTTCAGACATAAAACACACACACACACACACACACACACACACACACACACACACACACACACACACACACAGGTGTGTGGCGGTGTGCGGACAGATGATGGCCACTGCTGACAAATATTTCATTGCAGCTTTGGGTGAACTTTGCCTGCTACTGAGCTGCCAGCTCCTATTTAGACTGGATGGCTGCCGCCAACAGTAGCATATATATGTGTGTGTGTGTGTGTATGAGTGTGTGTGTACAGTACATGTGTGAGTCTGCGTGAGGGCGTTTTTGTGTGTGCTTGTGTGTCTTGGTGTGGTTTGCGGGGGCTTGCTCATAGTTATTCCCTCAGTGCATCAGGCATGGCACAGAATTGTGGGAAGGGCCCTGGAGAATAGCCGGCCATGGGCTGTATGTGTGTGTGTGTGTGTGTGTGTGTGTGTGTGTGTGTGTGTGTGTCTTCAGGCCCCTCACTGGCAAACAGATGGCACCAGCACCACAGGTAGAGTCCAAATTTCTTTACATGCACTCAAATGACAATAGACACATTCACACTGCCTATCATATATTGCACACAACATTTTGAATGCGTGAACGAACTTATTGGGTTAGGCTATTGCACAGAAACCTGTGCAGCAAAGGGACGTCACATGCAACAAACACCAAGGAAACAACAAGGACCAAGGAAGAGACCCTCACAGAGAACTGCATGTCCTGCTCATCCAGCACTGACTGTGTGTGTATGTGTGTACATTTACCTCCACAGTGAGAGCAGTAACAGCAGTTGAGTTGAGCGTTGGGTCCTGTTGGTGCTTCTTGTAAATCAGTCTATAATGGGAAATTAGACCGTTGGGCTGTCGAGGTTCACTCCATTTCAGATGGACTGAGTGAGCACCTGTCAAAGTGCAAGGCATATGGGACTGGTGCAGTGATTCAATACCAGAATATTTTCATGTGACAAAAAACATTTTCATGTGACTGAGTGAACTCACCAGTGGGTGTGACTGTGGGAGGAGCCATGTCTTCTGGTACTGCCTGTAAGGTCTGGGCCAAAGCCCACTGGCTCAGAGCTGAGCCTTTGGAGTTGTGGGCTCGTACCCTGTATTGGAAGTAGCTGAAGGGTCGTAGGGTGGGGCTAGCATCAAAAAATTCAAGGGGCCCTCTGGACCAGATGAAAACCAGGAGCTCCTCCTCTGTTTCTACTGGACGCCTGTGAAAAAATAAGTAATCATTTTCTGAAATTGTGTTTCATATACTTAAGTTGACTTTTTTTAAATCTATCTAACAACACTATAATGAAAGTGACCTAACCCAATTGAAACCACTAATGGTAATGATGTAACTAGCCTTTCTGATATGAACATGATGTCACCATGACCTTGAACTTCATACTTTACCCACTGAAATCCAGCTGGTTCATCTTTTTAGTGAATGTTTGTGCCAAATTGAAAGAAACTCCCTCCAGGCAGTCTTCAGATATCGTTTTCAAGGGGCCAAAAACAGTGACCTAGACCTCTGACCACCAAAATCAGGTCATCAAAATCAGAAACCTTCTCAAACTGTCTCTTTTCTGAGATCTCATTCACAAGAACGGGGTGGACGTATGTCTGTGTAAAGAGATGGGAAACCTGGAGACCTGGCTGTCACCAACGTAGACACAAAGAAATGGGATCAGTGTGTTAAAAGAGTGTAGTAAAGTGTCTCAAGTGTGTTGTATAAGTGTTTTAATATATTTTAATGCAGCGTGCTGGAAACAAACACACTTAGTTGTGGAAGTGAAATTAATGTGACATCACGTCTTAAACATAATGTGTAAGTCAGTGGCTGATGCAAGCACGACGATGTCTTGGTAAGCCCCTTTGTCTGTGATTATGCAGGGTTTCACACAGGTGTGTGTGTGTGTGTTTGAGAGGGAGAGGGAGAGGGAGAGATTTTCCTGTTTTATCCAAGTCCCTGTCTGCCTGAGTCTGATCATGCCAGGTGTGTCAGTGTGTGTACTGCTATGCTAATGTGTGTTTCCTGAGGAGTTAAAGGGCTTAGTCTGGTCTGACCCTGCATACAGATCACACACTCTTTGGTCAACAAGCAGACCACGACCTTCAGCACGCATTTATACACATGAACACGCGAACACACACACACACACACACAGTGCGAAGACTGACCGGCAGACATTTGCCTGGAGACACATAAACGAAACTTCTTGACCCCTCTATAGACCGGTTATGTGTACATTACATGTCTGCAAAAGGTATGTGTATGTGACGTACTGTCTGAATTCTGTCTGGTTAATTACTGTTCTGGAGACGACCACGTCACCACACATAGGAATGTAAAAGCATGAAGCGTAGTTGTTTCTATGACTGCTTGTCAATAGTGATCATCTGCTTTCGATACACTCTCCAATGATCCCAGAAGCCTTTGCTCCTTATTTTTTTTCTGACAGTGAGTTAGGTGCAAACACAAAAGTGCCTATGTACACTCTTCAGAACTGACTTTTGGCACTTTTCCACTAGCGCGGTACGGCACGGCTCTCTTTGGTTTTTTTTGCTTTTCCACTAGTACCTGGTACCTGGTACTTTTTTTGGTAACGTCTCAGCCCGGGTTCCAGATGAGCCGAAGCGATACTAAACACGATGCCAGCCGGCTGCCTTCCACTGACTGGCCAGAGTGTCGTCACTGTTGGAAGAGTCACGAGCGCGACCCGCTGAATTTAAAAACACACCAACAACAGCGCCCACTGATCTGAACCGAGACTGTTGTTATTCTTTCATGTGAGTTAAATGACTGTTGTGTGGAAAACCACGCTGTGGTACGTGATCGAGGTGCAGACAAGTGAGTTGGTTACTGCCGTGATATGATGACCCTGCCTCCGCTGTGGAGGAACTATGAAGAAGTCAGCTGTAATGGAAAAGCACCTAAACCGAGCCGTGCCAAGCCGTACCGTGGCTTGCTGTGACTGTGTGGTGGAAAAGCGCCATTTGATCATACAGATCATTTGCCTCCTTAGCAGTCGGTATTGGTTTCCTATAACCATGAAGGTAATCTCCTACTTACCACAGTCAAACACTGATAGCTACCATTACAAACCCATATTATATTATATATTACCTGTATATATGGTAGGAGGTGATTAATCCATTTGGTTTTTTGGGGGGTGACCAGTGGATCTCCAGGACGTTGGCTCCAGCTGCCTTCACATTCGGGGGTGGTTGACCTTCTGGAGCTGCCTCTAAAGTTTGCACTGAAACACCCAGTCCAACTCCACACCCCTCTGCAAGAAGCAACACGGGGCAAATAACAGAAACAGACACATATTCATTACATTTGGTCCTTTTACAATAACAGAACAAATCTCATCTACAAAGGCTTCTCCCTCAGTATGACCCCATTTATGTAGCATATCACAGGTCAGCGTGGTTACACATGCTGTAGGGCTGGAGATGAAACACCTCAGCTAGAGCATGATGTACTAGAGGCCTGAAGAAAAGAGACCACTGGCTGCAGCAGAGGGCTCCTCACCCCTCACATCATAAAACACAGGAAAATGCAAATGTTAGACATTAAATGCATGTAACAAGGCACCATTACCATCCTCCAGACTCTGAACTATGTGGCCACAGAGAATAGATATAGCTATTTTAACTATACATTTACAGTTTTAATCTCATTAACTGCTTGACAGAGTAAATATGATTTCAATCATGAGAAATTCTGCATTTTACACTAGTTTCTTTGTCATGTATTTCCTCAATTAAAAAGTGTGAGGCTTCTATTTTCTCGACAAATAGCTGATTCTCCAATTAAAAGATATTTACCGATCTGGCAGGCTTGCACTCTGATGTTGTAGGTCATGAATGGCTCCAGACCAGTCACAATGTGGTGCAGGTCTTTCCCAGCATGATGCACTATGGAGCTGTTGCTTCCTGGATTAAATAGGATGTTGTATGTTACAGGCTGTCTGCTGTTGAAATGGACTGTGGGAAAGGAGAAAGACATACAATAAGACTTTTTTTTAGTTTCTTTGTTTGCTGTAACAGAACCAAAACACATGACCCCCCCAAGTTACAGTACATACATGGACTGTGACTCTTTTGTTTGTTTTTTTAAACTTGTGACATTCATGATGGTGCAACTTAAGCAACAAACCAATTCATGTTGAAATTCTTGTCTCCACCATTATTTTTCTCACCAAAGGATTGAGCCTAAATTAAACAGGCTGTAACATTAACTTGTCTGACTTGACACTTACTTGACTTGACTATAAAAGCTATTTTTCCACTTTTATTGGTTTTAATTGAATATGTTGAGGAAAATATGGTTGATAAGCACTATAAGTACAGTACCTATAACTACATCTACAGTACATCTATGCTAATATTTTTGTCTGGACACTGAATGATCTAGCCTTTACAATCCACTGTACACTGTGGCCCCACATCCAGACAAAAAACACACAAATGTATACATATAGAGACACACACACAGATACACACATGCACTTAGACTTTGTTAATATTCTCACCGGAGGTTTTTCCATAATTCAGGCCTACTGTATTGTGATGGGTTATTCAACATTCATGAACTCTTGATATCTCGAGAACGAACTGATTACCAGACAAATGAAAGACTTCAATTATTCACCCCCCAACTCACATATGCATACACACACCTACACACACACACACCTCTGACTCTACATAGCACATGGAGCTTTTTTATATGAGCACACTTTAGATGCGTTAATACACTTTCACATAGTCCACACACTCTCAGAGATATTTATAATGCATCTCTTTGATCGGCATGTTGCTCAGTCAGGTTTAATTGTGACTGTGATGTAGGTCAAGTATTTACCGGTAAGTTATTATTTAACGACTGATCAGCTGCTTTCTTCTATTTCTCAATTAGGGTTTCGAAAATTACAAATACACACATAGAGCCCTTTCAAAACATAAAACGCACCTCCACACGCACAACTGATCCTAGACTAAATGGCTTTCAGTGGCCATACGCAGTGTTTTGGCAATGTATGCAATGTATGCATAAGACACAAGCACAAGCATATACATGCACAAAGACAGACACTCTGTCAGAGGTTCAGGCGAACACACATACACGTACACACACAAGTCGAAAACACTCCAGACTCTGGGCTCAGGGAGTTAACCAAGCGTGAGAACCCAGCCGATATTTCCTCACCTTTAAAATCAACCCGTAATAACGATAGAATAGGCCTGCCTATGGAAATATCTCCAGAATGACATGCACACACACATATGCACATGCACAGACACACGCATGCATGCACACACACGCACGCACACAGGCTCTCAAATACACATGTATAAAGATACATACATAAACACAGAGACAAATATACAGAAACAAAGACACGCACACTCACACATGCACACACACACAGAGTGAAGTGTCTTTGCTAGTTGGCCCTATAAGCAGTTTCTGAGATAGGAAATCAGCCTAATGAGAGAGTAATAGTCAATGATAGATGGGTTAGGGCAGACAATCACTGCCCCATAAGCATGAAAACTCAGCCAAGTGTATGCTCATGTAGGCCAGTGTATGTGTGTCCAGGTCCTGAGAGGCCAGAAGGTGAATGGAAAACTACTCCGGGGCGTCTTTTTCAGTCAAACCCTCAGTCTTATTCCGTACCAAAGAAAAACGTTTATATCGTGAATAAAAAAAATTTCTGTCTTGTAGAGCTAAAGGCGATGAATATGACAGGATTTTTTAGTATTAGTCAAAGTGAAAAATCACTTCATGTGTATCAGATTAACACAAATTACAAGAAAATCAGAAACCATCTCAGTCTTGTTGTATTTGTATCATTCAAGCGGCTGTTCAGCATGCCATCCATCCATCCATCCATCCATCCATCCATCCATCCATCCATCCATCCATCCATCCATCCATCCATCCATCCATCCATCCATCCATCCATCCATCCATCCATCCATCCATCCATCCATCCATCCATCCATCCATCCATCCATCCATCCATCCATCCTGCCACTCACCAGGAGGGGTCCAGGCAAGAGCGATGGAGTAGGGACCTAACACTGTCACATTGTAGGGAGGTTGGATCCCAGTTGGGCATGAGACTGGAGTCTTTATAACATATTTGTCACTCACACCGGTCCCACCGTCAGTAGAGGCCTCCAGCTCATACACGTACCTAAAGACATGGAAACAGAGGAGGGGTACAGGAGAAATGAGAGATCAAGGGAAAGAGAATTTCAACAGGCTGAAGCAAACACAGCACCGGGTCAGAATCATGGCCCAAATAGTCAAAGAAACAAACAGAGCTTTATTATTATGTACAAAAGTCAGCAAGTCCATACATCTATGTGTGTCAATACTATGACCACACGTAAGGACATTTTTTCTGCTTCTCCATCACACACCTTTCCCCTCTCTCTTTCATCTGTCTTGTTGCCTCTCTCGACCCACTCTCTACCTCTCCTGCCCATGACATCATAAGACAGATTTCCCTTTTAAGAGCGCGTGGCTGGCTGGTGCTAAAGCCTACATTAGCTGTGTAAGTGGGCCACCATTTAACATTAAAAGCCTTTAATTTGCTATAAACTCCGGCACACATGCATTAATAGGCGCCGGTGTTGGGTTATTGTTCCTGCGCAGAGCGTTTTAAACAGGAGGCCATTAGAACCTCTGCAGTGGGTTAGAACAGCGTCAGGAAACGCTAGTAAAACCCATATGTTACTCACACACACACACACACACATAGAAAGACCTGAGGAGAAAAACATAAATAAATACACCTCAGTGAGATACACCAACTAAGTCAAGGAGAGAGGGTGAGTGAGAGAGGAGTGAGTGTGATGGAGAGTGAGAATTTTATCATGGCATAAGGTTTCAGTGGGAGAATGAATTTAAACACTTCATCACTGCAAGATATTTACTTAAATGTAAACACCGCCTTGGGATATCAAAAGTAAAATGGTGTGTGTGTGTGTGTAGGTAATCGATGAGTGGGATATTTGCATCTGTTTGGTTGTGTGTGTGTGTGTGTGTGTGTGTGTGTGTGTGCGTGTGCATGTGTGCGTCTGTCCTGCGGGGCCAGCCAGAGGGAATAGGTTAATTCTCTCGTCATCTTAGACACTTCCTGGGCTGCCGAAGCAAAGTGACAGCTAATCAACATTGTCATAAATAATCAATGGCCACTTTGAGCTGTCTCACGCACAGACACATGCACACACAGAAAGGCATGCTATGTACACACACACACACAAGCGAAAACACACACAAGTCTGCCTGGATAATGGGGCCGGTGCTCCCTGTGTAATTCTTGGCGCAGGGCTAAATTGGGAAAAGAAGGGAAGAAGGAAGGGAATGAGGTAAGAGAGAAAGGACAGGAGGGGAGGGAGGGAGGGAAGAGAAGTGAATAGGAAGCGAGGCAAGTGATGAGAAGTGAAGGGTCAGGACAGAAATGCCTTCTGGCAGACTATCTGGAATTAGGGAAAATTAAACATCACACACACACATACAGTCCTATCTTCCTCCTTCCCTCGTTCCTTCCTTTCTCTTTCTCTTTCACACACATGGAGGAGATTGGAGTACTGCAGGGTGTTATCCCGAGATTTCTACGTGGGGTAAAAAGAAAATTGTCTTGGGAGAGGAGGAGGCCGAAGAGGAGAGAAAAGTAGAAGGAACAGAAAGAGAACGGGGAGGAGAGAGGGTTTCATTTTGCGCTCCCATAATTAAAACAGAAAAATCCATCTTGGAAAAAAAAGACACGGATTAGTAAAGGTTAAATGAAAATAAACAGATAAATAAAATCTACGCTCCACTGCTGTCTGTAAGCAAAAACCAGATCTGATTGGTGATTTGAATATGTGTTGGTGTGTGTGCATGTGGTGATGTTTGCGTCTGTCATTGGTATGTCAAATATTTGCCCATTAAATGACACAAACAAACATATATAGAGAGCGGTGCAGTCCTGAGAGAGAGACACGGATGGGATGATAGGAGAGCTTTTAAAACAGGGTGACCCCAATATAAACACGCACAAACACACACGTGCACACACACATGCGGGAAAAATTAGGAATTAAAGGGATGATTAATTATGTACCTACAAGTGAAGTGTGTTTATGTGCGTGACTCCTACATATGAGCACACACTCATGCACTTTGCATTGGTGTGTGTGTGTGTGTGTGAAAGCGTGCAAGTGAATGCTATCCACCTGCGATTTGGCAGGAGTCCAGTGTCGGTGTAATTCTGGTCACGGTGGTCTCCGGTAAAAATAGTGTGACCGTCTCTGTTCAGTCTGTACTGAGAGATGTGTCCATTAGGCTGGGACGGCTGATCCCAGAACAGCTCCACTGCAGATGTGTTTATTATCAGGTGTCTGGGCCTTGACCATACACCTGCAGGAGCAGGGAGAGAGAAGGAGGACATGAGAATTTCCCACAGTCATTAATTATTATCATCTATTATTAATTACAATAATAATAATAATGATTAAAATAACATTATTACTTAAATCTTGGCGATTCGGTGAATCTCTTGCTGCTCAAATACAATGTGTCTTCTCATATTATTTTAAAACAATGCCAATAATGAAAAAATATAGGCTATGTCTCCTGAAAAACAATACGCATACACAAACCAAAGTACACAACAGCGCATCTAAAGCCTGGTGTCTGGAGACTGAGAACGGTGGCATTTATCATCATGAAAATGCAGATTGTTAAATTATCTAGGCAACTCCAAATTCTTAACAGTGATTTGAATTATAACAAAATCAAGACGCTAAAAGCTTATTCAGACATTAGATCTTAGACTCATGTATTTGCCAGTGTGCAGGAAGATAGTTTAATTGACTTACTTTTACCTGAACTTGAATTGTTTGTTGTTTACCAATACACAAACATGTGGCAGATATTTTAATTCCAATCACACAAAAAGATATATTTAAGATGATGTGAAACGGTGTGTGGTGGCATTGTGGCTGACATTGAGACACAAGGAGAAGGGTGGGGTGGTGGCTGTGGAGAGGAGGAGCTTAAAAAAGAAAAAGTAGGAGGCCCATATGAAAACAAATAGAATGAAAGACAAAAGATCCAATAGACTGGTGCAGGGAAGGGGAAAGAGAGATATTTAAATTGTAAATAAACAGATAAATAAACAGAAGAAGCACCGACACCTACAGTAAGAGGAGAGATAAATGCGCAATTGGTTTCAAGAAGAAACGCTGATGTGGAAAATAGATGTGGATGGAACCGATCAAGACAGAGGAGGAACAAGAGAGAGGGCGGAGGTGTGGAGAAGAAGAGAGAAGTTGAAAAAAAAATGGATGAAGAGAGACAAGGTTCCTAAATTGAAATGATTCAACAAATAAAACTCCAGAAAGCCATTTTAGTCAGACATCAGAACAGCTCCACTCCACTGTAGTCAACAGTGAGGAAGAGGAGACAGGAAGAGAAAGGTGAAGGGTAGAGGGATATGCTGTAGGGAGACCAAAGAAGGACAAGAGAGGGGGAGGATTCAAAAAAAAAAGGAGAGCAGTGGGAGGAGAAAAGAGAAGTGAGAGAAGAGCGGAAAAGGAGAAAATTACCCGAAAGAGGAAATCAGTGAAGAAGACACAGACAAAAGTAGAAGGTAAAAATGTAACAATTATTGTCGAATGTCAGTATCAGTTACAATGATAATATGTTAAGTTACCAATCATTTAATCATTAACTGTTAAATATCAGTTATATTTGCTACAATGTTGAATACACTATGCCACTATCAACCAAAAAAAAAATATATATATACATGCAATTCCTAAAATATATACTTTCAAAGAAGGTAAAAAGCCTCTTTGGGATATTGCTATGTGTGTGTGTGTGTGTGTGTGTGTGTGTGTGTGCGTGTGTGTGTGTGTGTGTACCAGCAGGGGAGGCTTGCAGGGTGTGTCCCATGGAAGGTGAGCTGTCTCCACATCCGACAGCTGTACAGGCCACCAGCACAAAACTGTAGTTTGTGTACGGCTGCAAACCTGTAGCACCGAGACTTGTGTGAATATTTGCGGAAAGCATCACAAAGGATCGACGACACACTTACAAGCACATGCAGAGTGGAATCTCATCTTCATCTTATGTTTTATTCTCATTACAATGAATTGTATCGAACAGTAAAAAAAAAAATGAAATGGACAGAGTGATAACAGAAGAGTATGAAGAGCTGAGGAGGAAGAGAAGACAGGGGAAAAGGTGAATGAGAGGAAAAGCCTTCTGAGCCTGTATCACCCGCTCTCCTCCTGGCCGTTTTCTCTCTCTCTTTCTCTCTCTATCTGTTTCACTCTCCCTCCCTCTGTTCTTTCCACACTCTCTCAACGGATGGATCCATATCTGTCGGTGTTAAATTATGCATGCCATAACTCAATAATGAAACAACGTAAAGATGGGCAGCCGCGGAACTGACATGGGATAGGACCGGTCCAACGCTGTAATGTCATCAGCTTTTGATCTATGATAATTATGATACCTTGGTATGCGTTTAGGCTACAGCGTCCAGACATGATTTATTTATAGGCACCTGCTATGCCGTCTAAAAGAAATCACATAGCGACTGAGTGATCCTTTAACTGCATCCACAGGCAATCAGTTTTTGGTGTTATATTGAAAGTATTTTAGCTAGATTTAAATACCTGAATCTGTTAAAAATCATATACATCCCAAATGAAGTTAGAATCACTTTCCAGTTATTGAAAACCTTTTTTCCTTCACATTTATTTTCTGACTCATTCTTAATGTTAAGTGGATGGAAGAGGATGAATGGATGGATGCAAATCCTTAATGCTGTCATGGGGGTTGACTGGATATTTTATGGTCATTCACTTAGCCGACAGGCTACAACAGCTTACAAATCAAATTCAAAGGAAAATGAATGAAGTAAAACGACTATTTCAAAAGGATGACTGTGAGAACAGGCTTTGGCACATTATACACTGTGTTCACTTCTTTGTTTCTGCTTTGAATCTACACTAATTTAGGTGAAGCAATAAATGTCATTACACTATTAATGATTTCTGATGCATTTCATAAACATTTTACATATTCAGAAATGTCTAATTATGCCTCAATGCAATGGATAAAAAAAAAAAAAAAAGTAAAATATCTTCCATTTAATGGCCTAACTTCCATATGTTTTGCATCGAAGGGCAAACAGACAGTGGGGGACTTTTAAGCACCGGTTGTGAGATACAATTAAAAGTCAATGATATGTTGAATTAATCAAACACACCACAGACTTGGTGAAATAAAAAAAGACCATAATTTTTATTTGTGAAATAAACGCCTTTTTGATATAATTTGGGAATTAATCTAAATTATCTATTGCTGTTTTCCGACTGTGTATTTTAAAGGTTGAGAGACGGAGAGGGGCACCCCACTGTGTGTCTCAGCTGCTATATGCGCGTCGGTACGACCCTGTGTTGACTACATACAGCGGTGAACATACACACACATTTACACACACACACACACACAGTCTAATGCACAGCGGAGTGCTTCACCACGGTTTCCTCACGTCTCTTTCTACTGCTTAGCCTGCTTAACATGCCTCGCAGCCTGCCACGCTTAACCCAACCTCTGATCAATGTGTCTGTGTGTGCACGTGCAAATGTTCTTACAATGTTGCCCTGTGTTTGGGTTAAATAAAGAAAATCTGCCAGCCATACCAAAGCGCTAGGGTTGAAGCGTAAGGCTCTGTTACACTATTTAACTGTGCAACTAAGCGTGTGTATATGCGAGTGTGCACCGTAGCATAGTAAATGATATCTACACTGCAAGTGATGTCATTTGTTGCAACACTAAAAAAAGCGGTAACCCTTGACTAGATTTTCGTACAGTACATACGGACTGACAGTGTCCCGATGCGGCCAAAAACTGGGCTGACAACTGTGTTGTAATATTTCCAACGCAGTCCAACCCCACATCACAAGTGGCAACGGCCTGAGAAGTAATGAAAATGTGTGCATAATCAAAATGACCAAAATGATTTTAAATGCTGCCCTTGACTATCAATTACAGCTGTAATTCAGGTCAGGGAACACGGGGCACTGATCAGAGCACTTGCTTGTAAAAGTTGATTTATCAGTTCCACCTTTAATGCTGCGGACTCACAATAAGGAACCAAAAAAAAAAACTCACCTGATTTTCTACACACTGTGTCTCATGCAACCTTAAAAACAAAACAACCACACCACAAAGAACAATTATACTTCTCATCCAATGTGCAAACTCACACACAAACACCTCTGATGTGCCTCGATGTATTTCAAATGATCTGTAACACTCAGCCTGAAGAGGGCAGTGTTGTTCTGCTGGAGAAATAACATTAAGTTGACAATAGTGTGTATGTGTGCATGTTTGTGTTTGTGTGTGTGCGCGATAGAAAAATGGACAGTGTATGTGTGCACATACCTGTATGTGCCTGTACCGGTGCATACATGTGTGCTTGATTATGGAAAGACAGAGGAAGCTTCAATCATTTTAACAGTGATCACTGGGAAGTGAAAAACAGGTGGAGGGCGTTTTGATGTGAGCAACCGGCGGCTCACAAACACACAGAGAGACGAGGCTGTAACTGTCATTGTCAGAGCTGGACACTGAAGACTGGTCTGTGTTTTTGTGAGACACGGAGACTTTGGCAGTAAGTCACAGGAAAGAGTTGGTGCACACATACAAGTAAAAAAATCAAAGTATGCATGTGAGAGAAACTCAGAACAAGAGACTTGATTGTGAGACCGTAGCTGTGGAGTTCTCTCCATAAGCGTGTGTGTGTGTTGCTGTGGTGCAGCAAAAAATAACAGATTTAAAACAGCATTTTATTGACAGGTTGCCAAGGCCTATTTGCATTACAGACCATGATAGGATGATGGGCCCTGCCCGCAATACCATGCCAGTTACCTGATACACCACACAGTCAGGAAGACAGTGTGAGGCAGAGAGAGAAGGAGAGAGAGAGAGAGAGAGAGATGGAGAAAGTAGGAAAGGCTGCAGGAGAATAAGAGAGAGAGAGTAAGGGCAGAGAAATGTGAGGACAGCTGAGACAAGACATGAAAGTAGGTGCGATGGAAAGAGAAGGAGAGATGTGGTACGCTGAAGCGCAAAACAGGACAGTGACCAGAAGGGGAGAGGGAGAGAGAGAGAGAGAGAGAGAGAGAGGGGGAAGACAGATAGAAGAGAGCTTTGATAACACCTCTCCTAAATAATTAAGAGTTTGACTTCCTGTCTGTGGCTCCCTAATGCAGAGACCGTCTGGGATGGAACAACGAGATCAGGTTCACTCTCACTCTCACTCTCTCTTGGACGCACGCACTCGCACACACAAACATGCATCCACACACACACAAATGCATGCCCACAAACACACACACTCAAACTGAGACTACATGGTTAATATCCAAGTCTTTAAAATGTATAAAATCCTGATTTCGTAACCAAGATGTCATCTGACAAAATCATCAACCCTTTCAAATCACATCTTCTCAGGAAATCTGATGACAAACGGGCTGAATAAGCAACTGAACTGAACTGAAGGCTGTAAACTCTCACTCACTCACTCACTCACTCACTCACTCACTCACTCACTCACTCACTCACTCACTCACTCACTCACTCACTCACTCACTCACTCACTCACTCACTCACTCACTCACTCACTCACTCACTCACTCACTCACTCACTCACTCACTCACTCACTCATGTTCAGCTCAATATATAAAATAAAAATGCGTAAATCCTGAGAAGTGCTGTAATGGTACTTGCAATTTTTGCTTTTAACCAATCCATGAGTTTCATTTTTCACAACTACGTTTAGACCGGTATCTTTTTACATGTGTTGGCCCTGAGAAAAAAAAAAATCTTACTGACTATACATCCCTGTTATTTTCCTTTATGAAGACACCAGCAGGACAGAGTTGAGGCCGACACATGAGGGAGGGTTCTGGCAGGTGTGTCTGAGAACAACCTTCTTAATCGTTACCTGTCCCATTGAGCTCCACTGTTTGACTGCAGGCGTGCTGAGCTATAGAAACTGAAATAATTAAAGTGTTACATGGTATGATTGTTAACTAGTTGGCCGAGAAACTCTTTCATTGACGCTGACACCTCCGACAGACGACAGATCCAGGACTAACACATGATGAAAACAGTTTTCCGCCTCTTCTACTCCTTTTCTCATGTCTACATGCCTGTACCTATAGCACGGACCAATCAGAGAAGAGACTGTGGGGAAAACGCATTAATAAATAAAAGAACATACTCTATTCCCTGCTGTTCTGAATTAATAATGAGCCTACAAAAGACCAATTAAACACATGATTAATGCCATAATCTATATAATTGCAGGCAATAATTCATTGTGAGCTAATGATAGCAATACTTAATATCGATTCACATGGGGTGTCTTTGTACAGTAGTGCTTAATTCTTCCAGTGAAGTGTCTCTTTTCAGAACTGCTAAAAATACAATTAATAAGAGTCTATTTCTTGCTTCTCCTAAGGCGAATCAGTGACAAACAGGAAATGGTAGAAGCCTAAAATTAGGTTTTTGTTTTTTTCAAATTTTAGATTCTGGCATCACAAAGGCTGTGGCTTACTGTAATTTTCAGTACAACATTGGAAAAGTGTTATTGTTAAAAGCATCGACACAACTTAAAACATCAACACTGAACTTTTAATGCAGGACTACAGAAAAATGATTCAGTGTCGGTTAAAGCTAAACTTGCCAAGTGCTATCTATAATGCCTATTAAAATGCCATTTGGCGGTGTGAAGTGTTACAGATGGAGTTTTTGCAGCATGTAAAACTTGGTTCATTTATCATGGCCAAAGAAAACCACAATATGTTTATATGTATCTTGTATGTTTTACATTAATTTCAATCGTTTCGCAGATGCTTTAATCCAATGTACTTATGAGTGAGAGTCATCACTAAATCTGAAGTACAATAGGAGGGTCTGGTACTGCTAACTAAGAATCACATCTATTTAATAAGTGCAAAGTGCATCAAAAGTGCACAGTAAGTGCTTTTGATATTTGTATTATAATGCAACAGGTCCTCTCAGTTTCAGGTACTGTTTTACTACTAATGTTTCATAATTTGAATAATAACCAGTATTAATATGTTATGGTAATGAATTTATGATACCTTTTTTTGATACATGAATATCTCACAGACTCCCCATCCATCAGCACAGGGAATCTTTGGGCCCACAGATCTATCAGATCAAATACGTTACAACACTGCAAGAGTGATTCAATCTAAAATCGACATTTTTGCGGCTAAAAAAAGCACATTACTCCAATTTCTGTGGTTTGAGAGAGCGAGCGTGTGAGCTCTTTGAGTGTCTGTCTCGGAAAGTGGTGAGAGCCGTCAGGGAGACGCAGAGAAGATGAATAACGGCGTATTAAACATTAAGGATGAGGGAGTAGTGTGGCAATTATTTCTGTTCATATTTCACTGAAAACACTTAGTTACATCCATCCACCTTTTCATGTGTCCCACGCCTTTCTCCTTTTCTCCTTCAGTCTTTTTCAAAAAGAGTCACTCTGTGTATCTTCACTCCTTCAGTTTGTATGATCTTTTTATGACTCCAACATTATTTAATTTTGCCACTGAAACTACTCCCCACCTCTCTCCTTGTGCCTACCTCTGTCTGTTCCACTTCATACTGAAGAGTTTCTGAAGAGCTATCACTTAAGGGCAGTTATACTCATTATTGTTAAACCATATCATGTAGAAGAAATACAATGACCAATATTAATATTACATAACATAAATGATGAAAATAATATAATATAATAACCAGTTATCCTAATATATTTTCATTTACATTATCAAAAATTTTTGCCTAATACTAATGAAGTTTAGTGAAACCATTGAATCAATAAATATTAATATTACATAACATAAATGATGAAAATAATATAATATAATAACCAGTTATCATAATATAGTTCATATCAAAAATTGCTAATGAAGTTTAGTGATTGAATCTAAATGGGGCAAAGTGTATAGAAAACGAGAATGAACTTAAAAAAAACTTATAATTATAATACATACATTTACAGAGCTGTAAAAGTTGTTTTCTTATGATCTACAAAAAAGGTACAATTCAAGTTTTTTTTTATGCAGATCAATCTGAATTTACTACCTGATCCTTTGTTGTGGTGAAACTGACTTTCACTGTCTCTTTCAACATAATACTACATGCATGTGTTGAGAGCCATGAAGTGGAGCTATGAGAGAGAGCGAGACAGGGATAGAGAGAGAGAGAGAGAAACAGAGAGAGAGAGATAAAGAAAGAGAGAGAGACTGGTCGAGTGGTGGTTTTGGCTGAATACGCAGGGTTCTCCAGTGTCTCACTGGGGTACAGGGAAATTTCACACACGCATGCTGGTTGCTTACACTGGCACATGGGGCTGGTACAGTATTACAACACATTACCATCTCTATTTGGCATTGTTTGCTTTGCCTCATGCCTACACATACAAACACACATGCTCATGTACACACAACTCCTGACCATACAAGCCAACCACAGGCACCATGGGAATAGTCTATTGGCTACTGGCAAAGCCGACGCCTGGTCCGAGTCCAAAACAGAGCAGAGAGGAGCTGTGAAGGGAAAATGCCAATGATTTCAGCTTCCGAAGATGTCGTCACTTCATCGTACGTTGAAATTTAAAAGGGCCTGGTAATCAAATCAGTGAAAGTGAACTATTTGAGTCAAGAGAGTAAGAACTGTTTGTCTACTGTAATAAAATGACAATATTGTTATTATTAGGGGTAGTATTTGCCTGTTTTCTCCAAGTAGGTTCTCTTTTATGCAGACAACTAACATTTGCTTAACAGTGCCTCATGCAGATGTTTGTGTGTGTGTGTGTGTGACTGATGGCAAAGGGCCAGCAACACTGCTCCTCCTCGGGATAGATAAAACATGATGCACAAATCACCAAGTCCTGCCACCACCATCTTTGTGCGCAGATCTACAACATAGCCAACACTTCTGTTTGTGCGATGACTTTACCGAGTGTTTTATTAGAGCTCTGTGTCTCAAACCGCCTTTGCTCTGCTATTTGTGCACTTACGTTTCTGTCCTATCAAGCTTGTATGTACAGTGCAATCCTGGAAATTATTCACCCGTGAGTTGAAAGTACAGGATTTAGCATATACTATTGGATATAGCAATTTTGTATAATCAAAACATTTAATAAATTGTCCAAGTCTATTGAACAAAATAAAAACAAGACTTGCACAGTCGTAAAATAACACAAAATGTAGCCTGGATGAAACTGGCTACCTGCACTGATATTTGTTGCAGATAGGACAGTCACAGCCTCTCAGCGTAGAAGCTTCTTAGCGTCTCTCTGCAGGTAGTTTCTGACACTCTTTTATTACTGAGTGTGTTAAAGATCTAAGTTTACAGGAATCCTTTTTAATTCTCAATTTGTGGCCTAAACACAAACTGATGCACTGCATCCCCAGAGAGCTCTACTTTGGTTTCATTTGCCTATAAGACCATTATCCCAGAGAGACTCTACTTATCTATGAAGGTTACTGCAAACATTTGTCTTTTTGAATCTTTCCTTGAATAGTGGTGTCCTACTTGGCTTTCACCCACGGAGCTCTGATTGTTTTAGTGTGTGATGTACGGTTCGGGCTGAAAGTGACCACTCCAGACTGCTCCAGGTCAGACTGAAGCTCTTTAGATGTCTTTGGTGTGAGTTATTTCCACAAACTGAACAAAATTCTGCAGATTTGACTTTCTCTATAGTGTCACGTCCTGAAGGAGTCGTGACAGTTTACACAACTCTTAAATGTCTTGATAACATCACAAACGTTTAAACATGATTTTTAGGGATTGTCTTGTAGTCCTTGGAGCTGTTTTGTTTTATAAACTAAATCCTAGTTTTAAGCAGCTCTTGTGTATTTTCTATTGTGCAAAGCAGCTGGAGAGAACAAGCCCCAAGCAGTGAATCCATCATTAATTGGTTAATTTGGGTCACATGAGCACTGAAAATGCTTTGTTTGTTGCTCTCAGGCATGATCTTTCTAAACTGGTTTATTTGCATTACTTTCTTAAGATATTTTCATTTCTGGACTTAGAATTATTAGCCTAAATATTATTTATAAAAATACAATATTTTCAACCAGGATGTGATCCTGATATAAAGTACCCCTTTCTGCAGTGTTTGAATGTGGTGACTGTGTTTTCCTGACCCTTTTTTGTTTGTCTGCATGTGAGTGTATTTGTGCCTGTGTTGGCCCAGAGAGAGTGTGGCGGAAGTTATTAGATTGCTTTCAGTTACCAGCATGCATGAATAAATGCAAGTCAAAGGGGAGAAAGTGGAAGGAGAAGTGGCCAGGTAAGAAAAGAGGAAGAGAAGAAGTAGAGATGTGAAGAAAGAAAGAGAGAAATAAGGAACAAAGAGAAACAGGAAGGACAAAATGAGCAAAGGAACAATACAACTTGTAACTTACCGGTCACAGTATAATTTCTGGGTCCAGCGGTGTGTGTAACTATGGTTCCAACACCTGTCTGGTTCAAGTGGTACTGCTGTATGAGTCCATTGGGACTAGCAGGTTCAGACCAGCTCACGTGAAGAGAGGAGGAACTTAAAGCTGTCACCACTGGAGGCTGTACACCCTCTGGGAGACCCCGGACTGTGACTGCCACAATCTAAACACACACATGGACATGGAAACACACACAAAAAAAGATATAAAATACAACACATTTCTGATGTTTTACAGAATGTAAAAGATGTTGACAACAGATGGATTTCTGCTCTGAACATTTATGATTGTAATTAACATGATAACAGCTGAATAAAAAGCTGCATCATAATTCACTGCTTCTGTTTTTGAGGTAATAAAGACCATGTTCACAACAGAAGAAGACATTTGCTGGCGCTGGTGTAAAAAAAAAAAAGAATGAGAAAGATGGGTAAAATGATGACGTGCCAGCCTTACAGCTAAATATGGCCAAAACTGTGAGAAAAGAAAGATAAAACCACATGCCGTGATAAAACCATACTCAGCAAAGCAGTGAACCAACACAGTGACTGTACTGTGTAGTATTACAATCAAGAGCAGTATCCCAGTCTGAGAATATAAGACACTTTGTTTTTTCTATTTTGAGGATCACCTCTTCACAGTCATAACACCCTGCCTTAAAAAACCCACTCCATTGATAGTGTTTCTGCATGATTAGAGTCCCTTTGGCAGCTGTTTCAGCAATTCCACCTATAATAAGCACTTTAATTGTGTTGGCTATGTGGTTTCCAGTAGTTTTAACCATCACTGCTAGAAAAATTAGAAAACGTAAGAAAAAACAACAAGCAATCCCACCACTGGGCTCAGGTTACACGAAAAATTTGCTGCTATTTCATACAGTTTTGCGAGTGACTATCTTATTGTAAATTCCTGGCGTAGTATCTGTGGGCCCCTGCGAACGCTGGGTGAATGTGGAGACCACAGAATCACAGGGCAATCTGCTGCTAATGGCAACAGGGATATCCTGCCTTAATAGACTGTCACTAGCACTTCCCCCACCTGTCCCGCTCAGTGCTATGCAATTAGAACAGTGCTACTACAACTAAGGAGACGCACACGCGCGTGCACACAGGTACATGCAGGTGTACACACATGGATGCAAAGAAGTGGAAGAGAGGAAACAGCAGAGGAGGCGGAGAGGAAGACGACAAGGGGAGACGCAAGGGGGAGTGAGTGTTTGGGTCTGCTTCCAACTCAGATGCCTGTCAAGATTTATGTTCAAATGTAAACAAAATAAAAGCCATACAGTATAACCACCTAAATAAACATAACTTAAACTGCTTGATGGACAACTTACAGAAGTTGTGCAGCACATACAGTAGATGCAGGGACATTACAGTCAAATAAAGGCACCTAAGTAAGTAATCTGGGTTCCCTTTGGGTGCAACTTACCAACTAATGATGCAACTTAACTGCATAAGAAAATTGACAAGGTAGATTGAATATCTAATGCATGTCACATGTCATACAGTACGTAAACATGACACAAACAGAAACATTAAAAGCTCAAAACGCATGCCTCACTACTGTAGGTTATTCGTCACCCTGCCCTTCTTCCTGTATCTAAAGGAACAGACACACGGAGGGACAGAGAAAAATGGGATTGTGGGAGACACACAGAAAAGAGAGAGAGGGGGAATACTGGACACTAGATGACAGTTTGTTGTAATAGAGAAACTTGTGTTTGGTGTTTCATGGGAAGGAGTGAGGAGGAGAGAGGTTGAGAAAGGAAAGAGACCACGGTTGGCAGAAACAGGAGAGATCAGTGTAAAGATGGAGAATGACAGGAGACAAATAGCAAAGAGAACAGAACAAAAGGATGTGAAGACAAGAGGAGGACCAATCGCTGTTCCCTCCTCTCTAAGTGACCAACCGTATTAGATCAGCACCTTCTGTTGCCACAGCAGGTGTGTGTTTGTGTGTGCCTGTGTTTGTTTGTCTGTGTGTGTGTGTGAGGGGCTTGATGCCAGGTAATTGCAGTGGTGTATTAGGTTAGCCCAAGTTATCCCATAATTGGGACTGTTTGGCCAATTTTCAATGGTGTACAAACTAATTCCAACTCAGTCTCCCTCCACCCTCTGCTGAGAGCGTGCACGCGTTTGACTGAACATATGAGAGAACATGGAAGACAAAGACTGAGTCTGTAACTGAGACCACCTCTCAATGGGAAAGTGGTCTCAGACTTTTGGACCCTGCACATCCAGAGTGTTCCTGTTGGTTATTTGGTCTCCTGCTGCTTAATGGAGAACATTTACAGCACGGCTCATCTAGGGTTGGTTCATTTTCAACCGCCAGGCTCACAGACACAGTTGGATGATATGCAGACACTGGCTTGACCTCAAATGTGCAGACATCTGCAACTTTAACTTATCTTTTCTCTTCAGAATATTCAGAGCTCTGGCTCATCCCTTTGTAGCTATTTATATTTCCTGATCGCTATAAGTTCCTCCTCATCCATGGGTCACACAACCACAGACGGCAACGGAGACAGCGAGACATGAGGGGAGGGAAGACGAGCTGCTACAGAAGCTGGGACGTACAAAATAACCTTTCAGGGGCTGTTTTGCAAAATATTGTTGGGTGGTGTAACAGCGTATACTGTAGCACTCACAATGCTGATGCTGTAGAGTAAAGAGAGAATATGTTTTTTTCTTTTTACAACTAGATGAATACATCCTTATTGTCCATGATGGCCAGAGATGTGTGGCTCACAGCAGGTAAGTAGATAACTGGTACTGTATAAACTTCGATATGCTACATTGTCCTGTGTGGATGAAGTTTCATTCATGAATGAGCATAATGTATGTATTTCATGAGGCTGCTGCTACAGTATGTGACTTGTGATTGACAGTTCACTTTACCATTAGATTAAAACTACAGACTAGTCATCGGATGTCCACTGATATTTGATGATTTCTTTGAGGGAACCAGCCACAGTAATGTGGATGGAAATGCAATTACAGTATTTGATGAATCAATATGTTCTATCAATTACATGTACAGTGACAGAACAATGAATACTAAAAACGGTAACAGAATCGCAATGTACAAATACCGTATATGAAGTGTTATACATCTTTCTTTCTCTTTTATCTCTCCAAAATGTACCACTTCCCTTTATCTGTGCTCTACATCCCATTTCATCCATGTCATCTTTCTCCCCAACATTCATTTATTGTAAACATGAATCCATCCATCATCTATTTATCTATCAACCCCTCACAACTAGTTCAACAATCTGTACCTCCATCTCACTCTCCATCATCAACCCACCCCTCCACTGACAGAGCTGCAGGCTTCATCTTTACGTAAGAATGTGCTCATCAAAATAATGAGATGTTAAATTAGCTTTAAAAAAAAGCCACAAAGACAGTTTTCAACGTGAGCTTTCATCACCTCTAAGCCGGAGAAATTAATTGTTGTGGTGATATCAGCTCGGCTACAGCCAGAAAGATAGCGGGGGTGGGGTGGGGGAGTTCTGTGTGAAGCTATTATGGACGCTATCACAAACATCAGGTAGGCTCAGCAAATCCAGAGCCTCGCGTACAGGGGGAGAGCGGAAACAAGGCTAAATAACAACTTGTTCCGACACGGGAACAGCGCAGAGTTCACACAGTCTGGAAACATCACACACTGTAATTTCTTAGCAACAAAAGTCAGACAGGTTTAGAATTTGTAAAATATCACTTGCACAACAACTGTGTACTTGAATTATGATGCAAACAGCGTTTGGACATCGGCATCCGAGGCGGCTGTTACAACAGGGTGAAAGGGCATTTGGCTGAAAGGTCCTGACCAAACAATGGATCAGAGGAGCAGCAGAAGGCCAGAGCTGCAAGGTTACTGGTGTAAATTTACTGAGTGTGAAGATGGAAGCTGCATCTTCAAGCAATTTCTCCTTGACAGAGAAAAGGAAAAGTTTTTTGCACATCTGTATTCAGACAGTTGTGAATGAGAATAACACTGACTACTATGATAAATGTATTGATTACTTTATTATAGGCGACTATGAAGCTGATTTTTGCTCCTCAACGGGAAAAAAAATGGTTCCAATGATGATGATTAACAACACATCAACATTTGTATTTTCCCCTTTCATCTATCAGGTAATGCAAATGGAAATTAAAAGAGGGAGCAATCTTCTCTCTGATTTCTCTCTTTTTCGTGCGCACACATGCACGCGCACACACATACACACACACACATTTTAGTCTTCTTTTTTTGTCCCTCAAGAGGTATGCTTAAATTAAAGGACTGAACTAAAATACAAAGTAAAGTGGTGCTTAGTTCAGTGAAGCCCAGTCCATCTTTTGAGGACTCATCAGATAATCACACAGGGGACTAGTGTCTTTATGAAAAGAGGTGCTACATTTGAGTTATGTTGTGAGTGTGTGTGGACAGGTTGGTGTGTAGATTTTAGTGTTTTTTTGATCAAAATAAATACAATATACAAATCGAGAATAGATTTGGTTATAAATGCCAGTTACTCATTTGATGTCAGAGTAGATGCTGTGTTGGTTTCAGGGTTTGTGAACAGGCTTCCCTAGAAATGCAGATATTTGCGTGGTATTTGACCAACAGATCATCATAAAGTTGGCCACATACACTACTAATGAGATGATACTGTAGTTGTAACAGCAAAAAACATCCAAAGTCTTACCTGTGTGCTGTCAGTACAACCGGCCCTGTTACACACCCTGAGCTGGTAGCTGTATTCTTGAAAAGGCCTGACCCCACCCACGTCGGCGAAACTATTTTCATCACCACGGTAACGCTCTTGTCCATCCCGCAGTATAACATAGTGTGTGATGTTTCCTGGCAAAATGGAAAAAGCGATTACATTTTTTTCTCAAAATCTACATCTTTGGGTCTACATCCTCATTTCTCATAAATACCTCTACACTGAAGTTAATTAACTGATTCTTTTATTACTAATTAACACGTCCAAACACTAGTGACGCACATTTATACACACCATTAGGCCTGGCAGGTGCTTGCCATTGCAACTGGATGATGTCATCTCGTTCACCAAGGCGACTCCAACGAGGCGGTGCCACGCCCCACGGTTTGTCTTCACTGGTGGTCACAGTTGTAACGTCACTGGAGCCTCGTCCAAAGCTGTTCCAGCCCTTCACTCTGTACTCGTAGGTGGTGAAGGGCTCCAGATTAGAGTCTATTCAAGAGTAGGACACACGTAAGACAATAATCTGTCAGTAGGTCTGTCAGTACATAAATATCACACCATAACACCGAACCTATTGTAGAGATTGATACTGTAAGTTCATACAGAAGTGTTAAGTGCTATTTCCGGAGGGCAATCAATCATGTTGTAAAAAGGTATGTCTGTCATATAAATTGTCAGGCTGCTAGCACAGAGATTGAATTTTCTCTGGTTAACAAAAATCAGTGAATTAAATGAATAAATAATAAACATTGTGACACTGAGTTCAAATCTCCTGATATTTGATTTCCTTTGTTTGTTAATGGGAATAAGTTGCAGTAAAATGTGACATGACCCTGACGCAAAGAGAAGGAACTGAAAATATATTCTATTTAAAGATAGCATCATGTACCAAGATCAGCCCAATGGATTTTGTATCTCTATGCTATTCATGAAAGACATAACTGATGTGTTTATACAAAATAAAATGGTAACAATAGTTCCATTGTTCTAGCTGCACTGGGAGTGATCCTGCCAACATACACACCTTATAGTACATGCATATTAACCACATTCACTGCACTGACTATGCACTATTACCGGTGCATAGTTGTCAGGGCTGTAACTGAAGCATTCTGGGAGATAGGTTGTTACAACCCTTCTGGTGAGGTATACATACAGGAGCATATATACATACAGATGCATGTGCACACAATTACACACACACACATGTGCATTATTTTTAGGAGTGTTAAGGGACCAATGCTGTAAATGAAACCACGTTTTAACCACCAGTCTGGGACTCTTGTCTTTACTACTGTGATAACTGAAGCAACAAAATGCACACACTGACACACACATATGTAAATAGAACACTTAAACAAACACGCCTGAAAACGGTCATTCAGTGTGATTGATTGGTTTGACTGAGTATAAATATCGGTTGTGTGTGAATACAGTATACATTTAAAACATTCATTGTATATGTGTCACTATGTGTTGTCTACCTTAGGTTTTTCTCCCAGAGAAGTATAGCATGATATCATATGTGTGTGTGTCTGTGTGTGTGCGTGCATGAGAAACATCTGGCGTATGGTGGGTGGCGACAGCTTTATGTGCCTCTGCCCAGATGGTGTCACAGCATCACCTAGAAACTCTTATCCTAACCACCCCATGCCCCCTCACTCCTGCCTCCCCATCACACATACACAAAGTAAAGGAAACACATACACAGAACCACGTTCACTACAGACGGACACTTAGATGGCAACTAAATGGACACAAACACACACAAAACAGGTGTAATTATAACCACCCACTCACACATAACACACACAACCACAATAAGTCTTGTAGTCTTGATTAAACAGATGTAACTACCCAGATAAGTACTGTAGTGTGGACCAACTAAACACACACACAGGCACACACACTCCCTTTGGACAGATAACTAGGTACAGAACATTGAAATGGGTTTTAAGCGCCCATCTCTAAGTTTTAATGACACACAAGTGTACAGCACAGAGAGAGTTACCACGTTACAGCTATTAATGTACATTGGAACAGCTGCCTGTGTGTGTGGAAAGGCATCTGTCTCTAAAACACGTTGATTGCAGCGGCTGATACATATAGATTAAATGCCGACTTGGTTTCCAACACAAATTTCCTGCGGGACCAAATAAATTAACTTAACTTTTTTTCTTTTCTTTTCTTTTTTTTTTTAAGTATAATTTTTTGGCCTTCTCATGCCTTTATAGGACAGTTCAGAGTGTGACAGGAAATGGGAGACAGGGGGTGGGGTGACATGCAGGATAGGGCCGTCCGACGTGGGACTCGAACCGGGGCCGCTTGCAGCAAGGACTATAGCCTCTAGACATGGGGCGGGTGCTCTACCAACTGAGCTAAAGACCACTCCAAATTAACTTAACTTAACTTAACTTAAACTGCAAACAAATTACCCCATTGGGGACAAATAATAAAGTTGAATTGAATTAACTTAACTTAACTCAAGTTAATCCCAGATGATTTAATTAATGCAAAATAAAATTTGATTCTGTAAACAAAAACTACAAAAACAACGATTGAACTTACTGTAGTGGGATGTGGAAGGGCAAATGACTTAACAACAGATATTATTATTCTCAATGCTGGCGACACCCTTGTTGAGTACAGTAGTTATTGTATACAGAGACATACTTGCGCCATAGAAAATATTATTGATGGACTAATTGAGCTTAATGACAATGCTACTGAACTGAACCTTCACTTTGTCTCCATGTTTTAACTGCAACAGGATGTAAGAGAAAGTTTTATCAAATGTCAAAGGTGTTAACCTGTGTGGTTTCACTCAGGCAGCTTTACTTGCTACTTGAAACTACACATTTGGATAAGAAGAGTCCCCTGAAGAAACCCACCATTCCTCTGGGAATCATGAGTTTGAAAGAAGCAGGTGTTTAATCTGCCTGCCTGATCAGATCACTAGCTGACTCACAAGCAGCTAAAACTTTAGTTTCCTCAAATTTCCAACAAGCTGAAATGTTTGAGCAGTGATAGGCAGTGATGACTGAAGAGGTGGCTCATGGGAGGGATTTTGGGGAGGTGGAGGGGGGATACAAAAATGGCACATAAAAAATGTTTTAAAGATGGGCGATAAAACAGCTGATTTGCTTTGAAGAGGTGATGAAACAGATAGAGGGTCACAAAGGAGGGGTTATTATCAAAGACTACTACAAAAGTGACATTCACCAGATTAATAAAAGTTCAAGACAAAAATTATAAAATAAACACGATAAACTTAAATGATGGCTTGTTTTTCTACTGACCACACACACGCACACGCACACGCACACGCACACTAATTACCTGTGTAGGTATATATGCTGGCATCTCCGCTGTGAACCACTTCCTCATGTGTCGGACACAGGTTTCCCTCATATCTCCTGTTCTCAGTGTGTGTGCGATTGAACACGCCTGCCATTTTGTATGTGTTTCTGTTCGTATCAGTGGGCTGGCTCGCTGTAAGAGTTTCCTGCGTGCTGCTGATGGCAGGTGAGTACGCCGTCGAGGGTGTGTCAGCGAGCGTGCGCGCAGACAGAACCCACGTGCAGGCGGTCGTAGATGGATCGAGGTCACAGGAGCCGCAGTAAGCCGTGGATGCCGCGGCTACGGGACACACGGTCCCCTGAAGACACTGGTGCTGGATGAAGGAGGACGGAGGGAGGGACAGAAAAGAATGAGCATGAGGTGGGAGGAAGGAAGAGTTAAATAATTTGTTAAAGGTATTACAACAAATTCAGGGGAGCAGGACACAAGACGGGAGAAAAGTGAAAAAAAATCTTTGACTTCCTCCTATTAAACATGTCTTATCACAGGAACCACAACAGAAGCAAAAACTGTCTGAGCTCTGCAGCGTCTCTGTGTCTAACACACACCCTCACTTGCAGAATATGACTACGTGTGTGTGTGTTATGCATGGGTCCTTAATGACATCATTAGAACTAATGAGAGTTCCTACCCTTTGTCCCTGTGTGTGCGTGCCTCTGTGTGTGTATGGGCTACGTGTGTGCTTTTCTCATGCTGACTTAGGAACACACAAACACCACACGACCCCGGTTGATAAATGGAAGATGGCCCGGTCCCCAACTCCTGATGTGACAATGTGTGTGAGTTTTAGGGAGAAAGGAGGGAGAAAGAAAAAGAGGGAGAAAAGGGAAATAATTCTGCCGATGTCCATTAGACGTGCAGACCCTGATTTAGTTTTATGTACTAGTCTCACATCTTGCAATTCTGTGCGTCCGCCTCCAGTTGACATGACTGAACAAATTTGAACTGACAATTTGATGCATACAGTGTCATAACACAACGTAGCACAAACAGAGAGAGTCACACATTAGCATTAGATACAGTGAGAGATGCAAACACGTCTCAGATACCTGAATCGACAAGCCGGGGGTGGGTCGATCAGCACATACGTGTCGTTGAGGGTTGTAGCCAATCCCATTGCAGCATTTCTCTTCCTGATGTATGACCTTTGACCCACAGCACTGCAGCGTCACTGTGGCATTGCCAGCAGGGTGCATTGTGGGATTCCCATCTTTCCCCACACAGCAAAGAGAGGTTGACGAGTTCATATACTCTTGACCACAGCAGACAAAACCTAAAGACAAGAAAATATGCAACATGTTATCGTTTTATTTGCATTTTAATGTTTTTTAAAGTATATTTTTTTGGCTTTTTATGCCTTTATTGATAGGACAGTAGAGAGTGTGACAGGAAATGGGAGGCAGAGATGGGGGGAATGACACGCAGTATAGGGCCATCCGACGCAGGACTCGAACCGGGGCCACCTGCAGTGAGGACTATAGCCTCTGCATATGGGGCGGGTGCTCTACCAACTGAGCTAAACACCGCCCCATTGCATTTTAATGTTTAATTGAATAATTTGTATGTGTAACTTTCTGTTCCTTTCCTCATTTTTTGCTGCTCTTCTTCTCAATACAGAGCATCCTATATTCTGCCTGTTTCTGTTTTTCTCCTGTTCTTCTCCCACCATATCATCTCTTCATTCCTCAGCTCCTTTCCCTTCACCCCCGTCCCTTTTACACTCATCTTCTCTCCACACTGTAAATATATTCAGGGAACGCTGGGCTGTGTTGTCTCTCTTCTCACTTCCCAAACTCCCTGTCCCTCTTCCCTTCCATCTCCATTTCCCCATCTGCACAGATAGAGTATTTAAGCTGCTCTGAATATTAGTGCGCATTTTCTCTTATCGACCCTTCTACACATTCCCCTCATCTCTCCCTCCTCCGCCGCACGCCTCCTTCCCTCTCCTGTATTCATCTCTATACAGCGGCAATATTCAGGCTATGCCGTTGGAGGAGTGCAGGCGAAGAGGAAGTGTGTTTTTCTGAGAGCTGCCATCTCTGACAGTGATAGGTGATGTCTGTCTGCCGCCACTTCACCTTCAGCAGCAAGGTGACATTTAAAATACATGATATCACTCCATTTCTGTGTGAATGTTTTGCAGGTGTATATCAATTTTCAAGCATGTTTCTTCACCTTCTCCACTTCATATTTCAAACCCAAATAACTCGAATCACTTTGAATGAGTGACAAATTAAAACTGTTTTGCACCTGCAGATTCAAGGTAAAGAGATTATTGCAAGAGAAAATGATGTTCTGCTCCAGAGAAGCTGTCAAAGGCTACATCTTATTCTGGTTAGAAATGTGAAAGTTACTCTGCTAAGCAATGATTTGACAGAATAACATGCTACTGTAGGTCAAGGACTAATTTTAAAACACAGACTCCACTTTCTCACATGCATACATTTTTAAATGGATATACAGTACGTAAAGAATAAAAATGAATAATAAAGAATAAAGAATAATTTTAGTTTACATGTAAAAGACACTTGCAGTTTTGTTCATGACTAGGACAGAATTCATATCACACAAGTCAAACTGACTGCTTCTTTATTTCGTCTTCAATTCTCAGTCACGTAAATACATCAACATCACCATTCTTTTTGTTGTTGGGGATTAACATACTTGTTAATCAGCTTCAGGTTATACACACTGTAGAGATTTAAAAGCATAAAAATTACATTATAACTATGGTTCAATCAGTTTACTGACAGCTGCATCAAACTGATTTAAGTTTGTCCTTATAATAAACATTTTAAAGGCAATATTAAGTCCACACACCTGGGTGTAAACAGTATGAAACTGTGAACTAGTAGGTGCCTTGGGGTTTGCTTCATAATAATAGCCTTCCTCTGGTTTGATGGTCTAAGACCTCTCCTGAAAATACAAATGCTACACCCTAACATAGGGAGGGAGTTTAGAAAAAAAACTCATGCTCATGTGTATTAGATTAAAGTTTGATCATGGACATGGAAGTGAAATAAGATTGGCAGCAGCTTTTACCCAGAAATTACACAGGTTGAACCAGTCTGGTCACTGTGACGTCAGCGCAGCTTAGTCGAGGGGGGAGGACTGTCCTGCTTTGGCCTTGCAATGGATTAAGGCTGTAATATTGTCCTACTAAGATACTGAGTCAGCAACCACATAGTGTGAGGACGTATTAGAAATATAAATGAGCATGGCAATGCACGGCTAAAATATCATAAGTGTAATGATGCATGGAGGACAAGTCATATTTTAATGAGAAGTAAAAGCTTCCATTTTCCAACAGGCTGGAAAAGACTGTATGGGATTTTATTAGTAAACAGTTAAAATAGTCGAACTTTCTTTCATAAGGTGTTTAGCAAATTTACCCTAACAGTTGATGACATGCTGATCTGTGGCACTATCTACCCCCAGCTGTGGTGCCCATTTTATTTGACAGCAGACATTACACTAAGTCATTGCTCTGTATCACGGCCTCAGCCTTTAATGGGCTGCAGCTAGTTGTGGAGTGATGAATAACTTATTGTTTAACACCCTAATCAGCATTCACTCTTTGAGCGCAGGAAACGCTGTTAATTTAAGCAATCATTTCATTTAAAGGCCAAAAGTGGTGAACGGCACATATTTTCTACTGCGCTGCAGCGGTGCATTATATCCACGCCGTATCCATCACAGGCACCATGTGACAGGAAAATGCATGTGTATGTGTGTGTGATTGTGTGACATAAAGGCAGTCTGACGGCTAGTAACTCACTTAGCAGCGGCAGCTGTTGCAGAGCGGGGGCTTGGTGGCCAATTCCCCCAGCGCCTTACTTCAGCTTCAATGACGCGCAAATAAACAGCTCAACACTTTTCCAAAATAGCTTCTCTCCACTTATCCCTCGTCCTCTCGCCATCCTCACCTCTACTCCTCCCTTCCATCCGGACAAAAGCCCCCCTGCAACTCACAGTTTTGACTCATTTGCGTCTGTGTCTTGTGCTTCCATCTACTTGTGCTTCGGAAGCCCAACTGTCTTTCTAACTGTTCTCTCTTTCATTTCTAAAAGTGACAACCTGAAGTTCAGGAGTTATCCCTTACTTCCTGTCCTCCCTCCCAACTTCTATGGTCTCCCCACCTCTAGTTGTCTGCCACCAGCTACCTGTTACAGTAGTTTACCCATGCTCTACCTTCTTTTCCTGCCACTCAGGTCCTACAGTACATTTATTTTCTGTGTATATGCCTGTTCTTCCCTTTATTCTTCTCTTCTCATCACTGCTCTTCATCTCCACCTCCCTTTTATCCTCTTTTCCTTCCATTATAACTCTCCCTCTTTCTCTCTCAACTCCCTTCATACTGTACTGTACGTCTATGTCGCTTGTTTACTGTTCTGCAGCTAAACTTCACTATTGTATTATCACACATTCAGCAGAAATCCAATCCCTGTCTTTGTGCACGTTATCTGTGTATGGGTGTGTGTGATATGATTGCACATTTGTGTTAACGTCCTGACACACACACACCTCCTATTTTCTCTTCCTCTCTGTAAGCTCTGTGTGTTTGTGCAAGCGTATACATGTATGTGTGTGTGCTGACAACATTTTATCACACACCTCTTGTTTTCTCTCTTGCATCGCAGAATGCTTCAGCCCTAATCTTCAGATTTATGTTGGATTTGCATACATTCGTTAATAGCATCGGGAGCAGCGCGTCAACACAAGGTGCTTAGACAACGTGAATTATTATTAGGGTTTCAGTCATTCCACTTAATGATAAGTCAATATTTAGCCCTGCCAATGAACTACTGATAAAAATGTGTGTTGTGGATTAGGGTTATCCGAGCTCTCTAGGAGACCAAAACCCCTCCACAACTTTAAACAAACCAAACACTTTTAAATACCTGAATATATTACAGGGGGTTTGGCACAAAGTGCAGAGCAAGTGTGCACAAACACAGTCATGTGCGTGTAAACCAGGGCACGCACACTCTCACACTGAAGAATCTTCCACTGACACAGACTGAGGACACACATCTGCAAGCTCCTACAACAAAGAAAGGAGCATTTACAGCTTATCACACAGAAGAGAGTGCACACAAACACGTCATGCATCTCTCAGGGAAACAAAAAAGTATTCAAATAAACTACTCAACTGCAAGTTGAAGTTTTTGAAATGTTCTATGGGCTGCGTTTTTATAAATCACGCCCTCATTTTTAATCCCAGCTCTATAACTGATATATTTTTTGTTTTATGCAAATTGTTGTTTATAGTTGTTTTTGATATGAGGTCCTGCTCCATATCTTGGTCCCAACTCACAAATGAATGACTACACTTCAAGGTTTCTTATCAGATAATCAACCACACATTTGTTACTACGTGATAGTTAAAGGCTAGGTAGGCAGCTTTTTTTTGACAGTATTAGGCAAAAACTTACACACTAACCTTGGGGATAATGTAAATGAAGTGATGTGAAAAAAGATCAGACGTCTGCGTCTCCCCTAGGCTCTGTTTTCAGCCTGCAAAGAATCTATCCATGACGGTAGATTTAGACCAATCACAGAGCAGCAGCTCTTATTCCTATTATTTGGACGTTCTAAAACTTAAGAAAGTGACGTTTTTTCTCTACTCGCTGCTCTGGCTGAGGGGATGAGAACCATGTGGACTCAACTTGCAGCTTTTTTCTAGGTTTCTGCCTACCTAGCCTTTAAAGCAGCTCTCATCAAAATAATTATGTTCACAGTATCAGCCTCAAAAATCCATTGTTGGTTTGACTCTCGTACACATGCACACAGGCCGTGCGTGTGACCAGTGTGTGCATGCGTGCACTTTGTGCTCCGAAGGGGCGAGACTATATGCCATGTTGAGGGATGAAATCACAGTGGATTGACTTTCCCAGTGTTCCCCTGTCGACACACACATACACATGCACGTACGCACACACACAAGGATGTTGGGGGGCAGCAAGCACACACATAATCAAACACAGCTCCCACCTGACTGGTTGTCCTCTTGTCTTTCTGATGTCATTTTTTTTTCTTTAAGATCTCAACATCATTACCAGCTGGATGTGTGACATTGTGCGCACTTGTGTGCGCATGCATCCTTGTAAGTGTGTGTCCTGAGTGTTTATGTGTGTGTGCATTGTGTACTGAGCTTAGGTAAATGCTTTGGTGGCACTTATATTTTCACCACTCTACAGGGATTCACTAAAGGCTGAGACACAGCATGCAGCTGTTCATGTGTATTTAAAGTGTCTGTGACAAACATGAACGAGGAGCGCTGGCATGAATGAAGAGGAAGTGATGAAGGAATTAACAGCTGAGAGTTAACAAGGTGATAAAACAATGACAATAGATAAGGGGTCAGTGTTGCTAAAATAATTGTATGATGTAGTTACATATGTGTCCGAAATAAAGTAGGAATTTGGGGGGCATGGAACAGATGATGATGGATAGATAACCTTGTTTCCTCAGTTACACACACATTTTATCCATTGGTTGGCTGTGTGTTTTAGAGCAGACTGATGTGGAGACACCTTCACCTTGTATTCAACTATCCAATCCTCACACACTGTGCCAGAGACACTGCATCTAACAACACAGTGACCCACGGCCCACCTCCTTCAGGTTATCCATCACTGTCAGCAGTGAATCTTGAAGTTGGTGAGTATGGGATGGTGACCAGCATGAAGAGGTTCTCCAGCATCTCTGTGACTGTATAAACACTTCCAAGCGCTACAGTATGCACATCTGCTTTTTCCACAGTTCAGTGAGAAAGAAGAGAAAACGTTTAAGTTCAATGTTTAGCAGCTGGCCTGAGGCAACAAAGGACAGGAGGGAGGATCTCAACAAACGGACATAACTCAGTACAAACTATTTATATTTTTTGTCATTGTCATTTTGATTATTCATTGTGAAAGCAAAAGAACTGCAATCAACTCAACTATGTCACCCATGGCACCGTTGTCACATGACATGACCCTGTTAACTTGGATAAAGGGGAACTAAAACCACCAGCACACCTGATATACTCCATACAGGTAATATTTTAAACTACATCCTGCAACAATCTGTGTGTGTATGTGCATGTGAGCTCAATTTGCTCCCCACTCTTACCTGGAAGTCTTTCACACTCACACACACATACACAAACACACACACACAGCAGTCTGTCCTCATCTCTGTGTTCCCGACAGCCTCTGGTTTTATTCTTGCCAGTCATTAAAGTAAACCTAATAGAAAAGCCATCATCATAAATACATTAACAGAGAGAGAAATGTCTTCCTGTGTTCAGAGAGCACTCAATCTTCTAAAGCAGCCAGACGCTGCTGTTTGGAATCCACTACTGTTGGCCATTTGCTACCCATCATTGATGAGGGGCTTTTGGCAATGGGAAATATACACACACACGCACACTCACACAAACAGAGAGAAATACACACTCATAAAACTGTTGAGAATCTTTTGCTGGAGACAATGAAATGATGTGTGCAGGATGTGTGTATCTGCATGAAGAAACGATCCGGCACATACGCAGACACGGATACAGAAAGTGGAGCATGCATGCATCAAGTTGAAGCAATAAACCATGCAGACTTGTACACACTTGCACACACAAACGCATCCACTCTCACACAACTCCGCCAGGCTCGGAGTGAGCTAGCTTAACTACTGGGATAATTTCCCTCCAGCAAATGGTCACTGTGCCCTTGAAAAACATATTTGATTATTACTTTTTTCCTCCCCCTCCTCTTTTTTTCTTTTAGCATCATCACAGCCATTTTCATCACGCGCTCTGATGATGGCACGGCAAGGCGCGTTAAGATAACACCCAGCACCGCCAGGCTTTTAACACTTAAACGGTGAAAAGGGATATTCAGATTTGTCCTTGAACGTTTGGATGGGGCCTGCTGGGCTGGGACAGAGGGAGGGAGTAAGGGAAGGAGTTAAAGGAATGCACACATTTTTTAAGATTCACTCACTTCAAGAAAAAAGTGAGGAGGGGAGGGCATTTATGGTAGCACCCACAGTGAGAGATGGGGTAGGTTGAAGGGCAGATGGAAGAGTTAAAGAACTGCGCACTATAAAGAAAAAGTGTGAAAGGGAAATGATTAGTGGAGCGCGCACAGTGAGGCAGGGGACTTAGGGAGAGTCAGGGAGCAACGGGAGGCCAAAGACACCACACACGTTCCTTTAAACACCATCTAATCTCACCTAAGTCTTAGCTAAACATCTTACATACAACCTCAGAGAGAAAAGAAAAGAGGAGCAAATGAAGAGCTTAAAAGTTGGTCTTGAACCTACAACACAGGAGGAAATGCTGCACAAAAACGGAGGCACTTTTGTCCAAAAGCAAACAGTATTTAATCTACTTGAAAGTGAAATGAAAGCTGTTTAAACAAACTGGCAGATTTGGAAGGGAGGGATTTAGCAGAGACTTTGTGTTATTGTATAATAACTGTGGATGCTGAGGAAAGGATTACAGACCATCTCAATAATACCCCAAAGTCTAAAACTGGCCAGAGCAGAAGTTACAGTTGGACAGTACATTTGAGATGGTGAAACAACTGTCATTTAACCAGGTGAGTTTGGGTAAAGTCACATGTATGATGCTATTTACACTTTCTTCAAGTCTGTATCTCCTATCTGTCTCCCATCAGTGACACACTACACTTTACTGTCGCCCTTTGAAGCATTTTGACAGGGCTCACAGAGTTGGGGCCTAAACAGAGGCTTTTGTCTCAGTTATGTGACGAAAGCCAAAGTGAGACGTGAGCCACCGCTTGAGATGGATGACTGAGAGGAGCTTCCAAGAAACCAGTCTCTGTAAATGAGGTAAAGTATTCCAGAAAACCAACAACAACACATTTAGATTTTGGTTGAAGAAGGCCGGTGTGTTTTTTTAAAAATATATATATTACCTTTAAGTTCAGAAATTGTAGCAGTTCCCCATTGTTTCTTTGGGTCAGACTGGACAACATCAGATTTCTTAAATCACATGAAACTGTGTTTTGTATATTTTTGGAAAAGTGTACACGTACGTGCTATTCGGTGTGTTTACACATGCATGTTTCCTTTTGAGTGTGTGTGTGTGGTTGTGTATGACCGTTGTTGTGTATGCCTACGGATGCTTGTGTGTATAACTACATGTGCACATGTGCATGCAAGCCAATACGTGTATCTGTTGCCAGACGGCTGTCTCCTGGCATTGCTGTTCCCCTGCAGTGTGTGTGTATGGTTGTTGACAGTGTGGACGGTAATGTGTGATAGATCGCACTTCAGGGACCCCATAATCACATCAGCCTAACCTAGTCTATCAGCTGGGCACAATGGGATACCCTTCACTCCTCCTTTAATCTGCTCCATCTAGCTCTTCACCACTCTTCTCTCCTGCTTTCTTTCTCACTTACTTTCTTCCTCATTTTTTTCATTTCCTTTATCTGATTAATTTTTTAAACCATTTCTAAAAATCCCTACATTCCCTTTTTCTTTTTTCTATCATATTTTTTTCAATCTTGCTTTCTTATATTCATTTATTTACTATATTGTACTTTATTCGTATCCTTCTCTTATTTCTTTCACTGTTCACATTTTGACTGTGTATTCATTTTGTGTATCTTGTACTTTAAAAAATTCCCTTTAATCATCAAATCATTCCCTTTTTTATTTTCATTGTTTGTTTCTTCTCATTCTTCTTTTTCCTTTCTTCCTTTCATTCCTCCTAAAATCTCTCACGACATCATTAAAAACACAAAACCCTGGACATGGTGAGAGGGAGCAATGAGAACGAGTGGTGCCAAGGTTAAGTATCCTATCCTATAATAGGTGTTGCTGTGTGCATGTTGTGTGAGTGTCTTGAAACAGACGTGTGGGGTCGAGGTTGCAGAGCCGGCCCCAGGGCTCCCCGACAGCGCGGTGCACCCGGCAAATGGCCCCTAGCCTTGCTAGCGCCGCTAGCCCTGCGATCCATCATACCATATGTTCTCAATGGGGAAGCTAACGCTAATGACTGATGAGTGGAAGGGAAGGGGGCATAAAGGGAGGGAGGGAAGGAGGGAGAGGAGTCGAAGTGGGAAGAAGAAAAGATGATGGGCGGAGAAATGAGGAGCAAGATGCCAGAAGAGGAGGCAGAGAAGGTGGGGAAACAAGTTGAGGAAAGGTAACAAAGAAGATGACAAAGGAGAAAGAGGAGATGGGAAATAAATAAAAGAAGGAGGCAGAAAGGAAGAGGAGCATATGCACTCCTTGGGAGGCCTCCATAAATGAAGGATGACCATGTAGCCTGCTCAGTGGGAAGAGAAAAGAGGATCCAGTGGAGAAGAAGAAAAGGGGACAGATGAGACAAAAAAAAGTGACAATGGGACAGGCCTAAAAATATTTTAAAGTGAAAACTTCAACAACAAAAAAAGTCATTAACAATGTCATAACATATAAGTAACATAAGTTGAGAACATTTTCATAATAAGAGAGGAAAAAGTGATCATGAAATGATATATATACATCTTTTTTTTTTAAAATAAAAGTATTGTTTTGTTTTTTTTCACTTGTTTTGTAGGAACTTTTTTAGTGGGCATGCATGTGTTTTCATGTGGACAGGGATCTTGTGTGTGTGTGTGTGTGTCAGTGTGTTTGCGGGTAGGCTAATGGAGTGCTATAGGCCTGCCCATATGGGGCCATTGTTTATGTGTGATGAATAGAGTCCACGTGTCTGTCTCTGGCACTCAACACTGAGCGAACCCTGCCGAGGGCACCCTGTTGACTCTGTGCACGCATGTTTGTGTGTATGTGTGGGTGAATGTAATATGTCTATATGTGTGATCGAGAGTGTGTGTGTGTCTGTGTGAAGGAGAGAGAATGAGTGTGTATTTGTCCTGCTGTGTGCTTGGCAGTGCCCTCAATGGTGCCATCCCAAGTGTGTTTCATCATCATCTGCCATGACAAAGATGTCTAATGACATACACACACATACATATACACATACACACACACACACACACAGTCCCATCTGTGCCATGGTATCCGGGTGCTTTGGGACACTGCAGGAGAGGAGGAAAGGGAAACGACCCCACGTTCCTGCACCATGTGTCTAACTCAACCCTCCTTGCTTTACTCTCTTGTCCCGTTGTTTTCTATCTTTTCCATCACCTTCTCCTTTTCCCCCCAATAAACATAATAACATTACTAGGAACTAAACTCTGACAAAATCCTTTTTTGGGCCAAAGTAACTAGTTTTCTGAGCAAAACCCCTTTGGTTGATTGGACTTAACAAGGAAGGATTTTCTCTGACAAAAGCAGTTCTGTATCAAACAGGCTCAGCAGGCCATCAAACTCCACCCAGTGTGCTTTCATTGTCGAGCAAAAAATCACTATTGTAACAACAGTGGATGTTTGTGTGTGTGTGCGTGTTTCCCTCACTCACCTGGGGTATATGCATGCACTTCCCCTCTCTCAGCATCACCACAGCACACCAGTGAATCATCTACAATCCAGCCTCCACAGCACTGGACCCCATAGCCGTCATGAAGGCTCCCACGACAGCAGAGCTGGCCGCCTTTCATGGCGTAAGGAACCCCCCCACAGCAGCTGTCACCCAGCCCCACTGAGACTCGGCCCTGCGAGTGGTCAGGACAGCAGTATTCATCTACAAAGACAAGGACGGATGAATGCAACACAGGAGGAAGATAAAGTCAAATTAAGTAGAAAAGAGCATATCCCATGTAAATGTAAACATACGGAGTGATATACAGTACAACTCACTGGCTTTTACACCAACATGGTATCCTCCACAGCACTGATGGTCAGGCAGAGCTCGGAGCAGTTTGCCATTGCAGCAAACTGGGTTGGAGGAGTTATTAAAACTCAGGTATCTGCTCTCACAGCAATGATGATGTGGCTTCTTGTTGTACAATTGTCCCCTGCAGCAAACCTACACACAGAGGCATACACACATGAGAGTGTGCACAGAGCAAAATCCACACAAATAGTGAACAAAACTGATGTGAGTCCTTTAAAAGGAAAAGTACTCATGAACTACTACTTTACAATAATGTGTATTATTGTATTGCAAGTAATGCATTAATACACAAAGAACTTCAATGTGGCAACCGGTGAAGATGATAACTGCTATACTGCTGGACAGTTTTCAGTTTTTAGTACTGAAGTGAATTTACTTTTACCTGGCTTTGACTCCTTCATTATGTAAAATCTGTAACTTCATCACCTCTGCGGTGGCTCAAATGGAAACAGCTGTATATGATTTAGTGTCTATACAAATAACCCATGTTTTGATAATACTGATTTCTGTAAAGAAATAAAATCTTATTAAATCTGTGTATTTTGTCAGCATTAACCTCAAAGCAAGACACAAATAAAATACAGTTTCTTTGTGACCTTATGAGGCTCTGATGAGCATCACAGTTTGAACACAAAACTCAGAGAATATCATACTGGTTCATTCAAGACATTACAAACATTATTTCATTAACCTTCAAAGGAAACAGCATGTGTACTCAACTGTACTCACAACTTTGTGTTGTAAACTTGAACAAACAATATAATGAAGGGTCCTGTGAGTATGTACTGTACATGTTAGTGATATGCAGGGATATTTCTTTTTCTTTTATGTGCCTGGTTCTATTAAACATTGTCACTTCACACAAAACTAGGTGTCTATTTGTATTTGGACGTATAAGCTTATAATAAATATTGTTTTCATTTGTGCCCCTGGCTGCTGTGGAGGTAAATGTATGGAGGATGGTTATTGTGCCAACTTGGCTGGGATTCGGTGACACAAGGATGGAAGTGAATGCAGATGACAAGTTAATCTATTTAGAGAAATGAATCACTGAGAGCATGGCTATCCATCCAACATAAATAGTGTGTGCACTTGGAGGGGGAAACAGCCAAGTGTGTATTTGTCTAATCGTCTCTGTATATTTTTGTGCTTGCAAGTCTGGTGAGTACACAACAACACAAGTCAAGGGGAACTATGCAGGATTTTGAGCTCAACTATGCTACATTTTTATCTTAATTTAACAGCTGTGGAGTGATTGTGATGGTTTAATAAATGACATGTAACTTGTTACGAGGGAGAATGGAGGCTCTCTGCCTTCCACCTAGTGTCTCTTGGCTGAAAAATGCACTCCGTAAACCATAATCTCTTGTTTATGATGGATAAGACTTCACAAATATACACGTCATTGTATATGATACATAACGTTATCTGCCGCTCTATTGATTGATTACTCGCCAGCTTTGTTGTAAACAAATGCACATGGCATGGGGAAGGGTTAGCAAATCAGTGGAAAAGCGACCAGTTCCCAGAAATGCATCTTCCATAATCATTGTTTGGGTTATATTCTGCTTTTTAAAACAAATTGTAATTTACTCCATATGTCAAAAATACACCCTCATCACATGTTGCAGACAAGTATGTGATGTTCCAGGTGACAAAAAAATGCAGCAAGGCAAAAAAGTGTAAAAAGGGCAATCCTCCAAACGAGGAGCATAATATTGATTAGCGCATGTCCTTCAAGGTAGAATACATGACAGATACATTAAACATCCAGTCTATAATCACCTGTGTGTCAGGACTGAAGCAGGACGTCCCACACACACCATGATTCACAGGACACTGCAGGTAGGAACATCTGAACCTTAAACCACTGGCACCTCCTGACTCTTCAACCCCAGAGGGTGTGGCCCCTGTTGACCCACTGGCACACGACCTCAGGGTCCGTCTTAAAACCTCGTAACCCAGCATGATGCCACTGGGTCTGCCTGGAGGGGACCAGTCCAACCTCACTGCCCTGCAAGAGAGAGAGCGAGACTCACATTTGTGTGTGCACACAGACACACACACACACGCATTCATGCATGGTTAATGCTTGACAAAGTTGAGTTACAGTGTCAGGGTGTGCGTATCTTTATACACTTCACACTATTGATTTTCCTCTGTTTTATCTCTGACATCTTTGGCAGGGGAAGACCTGTGTAGTAACACGCAGAGTTACAACTTCCACAGTCTCCTACAGAGAAAATAAGCCACAAATCACCACTTCTGTTGCAACTGCAAGATTAGCAGCATGATGGCTTCTGTCAAACACTTTAAGGCATTTTAAATGTCATTAAATTTCACTTACTGCAAAAAAAACCCTCATCAGTTTACCATCATACTTTTTGGAGGCTGTTAAAAAGTAACCTCATCTGACTGAATTATAGTCATATGACCATATAGCTTTTATTAAATCAGGTGACCTCAGTCATAAAATACAGTATTTTAATGTATGACCATATGCTTAACACTTTATATAGCTTACAAGAAATTATGACTGAGTTATTCAGGTGTATTAATGTTAAAAAGAAATGTCAATCTTGTGTCTTGGGGAGCTGTAGATAGATACAGTTTTAGTTTTTGTGAATGTGATTTTTAAGTACAAATGACTTTTTGTAATAAAAATGAATTCAATAATCTAATACTTTAGTGATGCACAGATTACTAACACTGACTAAAACGGTTCTATTAAAATGGCCCAACAATTTGCTGTGTTGGTGCCAGTTGTATTGATTCGATTGTGTCAAACCTGCAAACCAACCTTCTGCGCTGCCGATAAACACTATTGATTACTACACTCAAACCAAAGGTTGTAAAATTTCATGAACCTGGGACAATGGCAACACTCAAAAAAGGGTTAAGAAACACTTTCATTCAGATAAAAACTGAAAATACGTGCAGTACATCATTGTATTACCTGGGACTGATCACTTGAGCGTGTGGTACTCCCAGGTCGGCCGGCAGATCCTCCACTGTTGTTGTCTGAGTCACATCACTTCTCACACAGGCATACACAGTGCACACCTCCACCTGAAAGTCACACCAAAACAACAGACTAAAAGGTAACGTACAGACTTGCTTGTCTGTGGTGGGTGTGCATGATTTCGTTTGTGCTTACCTGTACGTTGTAGATAGTGAAAGGCAGTAGGTCCCGCAACAGGAGCGAGCCTGAGCTGTTGTCTACGCTGCCATAGAGATGGTCGTTTACGTAGATGAAGTAGCCAACAATTGCTCCATTTGGCTGTAGAGGAGGGAACCAGAGCACACGCACTGTGTTGCTGTCTACTGGAACCACCTCTGGGGCTGACATGCCCTCTGGCTCTGAGGATGGTACATGTGAGGACAGAAACTCATGTCACATGTATGTACATGAACGACTGCCTCCACTGTTATTGTACTGTAATTAAAAAAGTGCTGCAAGAGATGGTATTTGTTTTTACTTTTGGAGGCAAATTTCTTCCCCATGATCACCATGAAAACTGCTTGTACTGTGGTTGAAATCATTTTTAAAAGCTATATCACTAAAACCTTCAAATGCCCATAAACAGTGTTGCATTATTGATCATCAGATCAGACTTATGAGAGAAAATGGGAGAAAAAACATTTGACAAGTATCATTCTCAACCTGGGAATACATTTTGAATATCTTGCAAGCTTCTTATAAGGTCTTCTATTTTCTCACAATGACAGGAGACTCAGACCAACAAATATTTCAGACGTCACACTTCAGTACTTTTAACCACCCCCACATTCAAGGACTGCATAAGCGTGACAGATGTTCAGACAGAGCTTAAGTGCATATGATTATATGTACAGCACAAGAGTGAGAATGTGAAATGGTGTCTCTGGCCTGGCCCTCACCTGGTTAAAGTCCTACTTATCGCACAGAACACAGTGCATCTTTGATAATAATGCTATAATGATAAATTCTCATGTGAAATATGGAGTACCCCATGGCTCTGTTCTTGACCTCTCTGCTTTTCTCTCTCTCATGGCATTGCACTTTCTTCACTTTCACCCTGTTGCTCTCTGCAGGTCTTTCTACTTCCTAAACTGTAGAGTCTAAATCTGTAATTTAAAACACATGCCATCCCACAGCTGCTACAACGACTACCACTACTACTACTACTTATTATTATCAGTATTATCCCTTGCTTTCTCCAACTCTCTCACTCTGTCAAACTAGTTGAGACCTGGTTCTGCTTAAAACAACATTGCGGAGTTTCAACTCAGTGCTTCCACCATCTGATCGAGAAGCGCTATCGTCTGGGGGGAAAACGTAATGAAAATGAAACTTATCAGCCAGCGCATCCAGCATTCAAACCCATTAATAAACGACAGTATTTCCCAGATGTTTGCAAGAAAACTGTGTGGTCGGGGGGGCGATGATTCCTACCCGTGCAGGAAAGTTACATTGTGCAGTTTCAGCCGACGCGACCCGGCTCAGGCTGCAGCGGCAGCACCATTCATCCTATTCACCATTTCTCTACCATTGCAATGAGTCTGGAAACATTATTTTAAGGCCGAAACACTCTGCAATGTTGCCTTAAGGTTTCTGGCTGCCTGTTTTTCTGTGCTGCTGTCCCCAAGACATTGTGTGATCTCTGTAATTAGTATTATTGAGTTCAGTTCAGACTCAAATTGAGGCGTGCTCTGACTTAAGTTCTGTTGTGATTTGATGCTATATAAATAAAAACTGACTCAACTTCTCTTAGCTAAGTGCATCACTTAGAATAATTGACAGATTCTGTATGACCAGCACGCATCTTCTTTCTCTACCTTATAGTTGACCAAGACCGTCTCTACCTTTCTAAATTGCGTTATTATATTCTTTCTCTCTTTGATCGTCCTTTCAATCTAATTCCTTTAGTTCCTTTAATTCCTTTTCTACACTCTTCCAAGAAATTCTCTATCAGCACACCCATGGAGGATACTACACCAAAACTCCTATGGTGATTGATATACTATGGTAACCTATAGGAAATGAGTCACGGATACAGAGGCAAAATGAAGGGGTGAATTACAGAGACACTGAAGGACACTGAAAAATCTGACAAATAGAGGACAAGCGAGAGATAATCTGTGAGGGGAAATATAAGGGGGCGTGAAATAAATTAAATTCCAAAGAGAGGGAGAGAAAGAGTTTAGTAATTTAACTTTATTATGTTTTCTACAAATGATAATGGTGATCAAGTTCAAAGTAGAAAAAAGTGAGAATGAGAACCAAACACAGAGGAAGTGAATATGAGATGGTGCGTGAGACAGGTAATCATAAAGACTCCATCTATTATTTTAAGTGAAAATGCACTCAGCTAAGAGAAGTTAACCCAATTCATTTGCTGCCAATGCACTTACCTAAACGCAACCTACTGCTCTACATTTCATTTACTGCAAGATGGCATTATCAGCGCAATACTGCACACAGAGCCTCTTTCACCCACACACACACACATTTTTCTTGCCAATTAGTCCTGATGTTAGCATTGCCCTATAGATTGCAGGCCATGTTAGGATGGTTGGTAGGGCTGAGCTGCATTAGTTAAAATATATTTGGCCTTGGTGTGTGTGTGTGTGTGTGTGTGTGTGTGTGTATATGTGTGTGTGTTGCGCACACTCTTATGGCTGTAAAATAATGAAATTACCTCCAGAGCCCTCTCAGTTAAACGAGCCGTGCTTTGCCTTTAGCACCTAATGATTTTCTAATGTTTTTAATGCACTTTTTATTATACTGCTTAGATTAGAGAGAAAGAGAGAGGCCTCTGACATATGATTATACCGAGACTGAGAAAAAAACAGACAGAGATGGCCAGAGAGAGGGATAGAGAGGGAAAAGGGGATAGAAAGAAAACAACAGACACAGTAAGCGGCCTCTGACATATGATTACACAGGGTGATTTGAAAGATAACCCTTACATGCTGGAAGACTGAGCTGAGAGTTGAAGAGCAAATGGAAAAAAGTCCTCATGATAGTTGGATACCTTGTGCAAGTTAGTTATTCTTTCTACAAATATGAACTGATGAGAAGTAAGAGCAAATGAGGCTCTCTTAAAGAGGTGATTCATAATGATGTTAGTCACTATTTTTAATTTAAACATCAAGGACAGATTTTTTTCTTGAATTACTTGTATCCCATAAAATCACTGAATATCTAATCTAACATTTCAAAAAAGCCCATGTAATGTATAGCAGCTGCATCATAACGTACAGTAATTACATGATAGCCAATGACATGGGAACAGTCATGTTTGCTGTGGTCTTTGACACACACAACACAGATTGTGTGTGTGGCTTTGTGTGCAGTTTGCATGTGGTGCCAACAAGCATTTTACAACACCTTAAATCTGCCTCACACACACACTTTGTATTGATTTCATGCCTCACTACATGATGTGTTTAACATCTCCTGTGAAGCCCAAAGACACAGAGAAATGCACATTAACACAGACACCTCTCTTGGATGTATTGAATTTGTGTACAGTACATACACATACACACATAATTACACCCTCACACACACACACACACACACACATATACATATACTGTATATGAAACTAAACCAGCTTCTAAAATCATCAGTTGTCCAAAATGCCACAAACACACACTTACCTCCATCCTCCGTGGTGACGTTAGCGATTGTCTTGGTTGTATTATGTGCTCCGTTAAACACTGTTAATGACAGCAGATAACTGGTGCTGGGCCAAAGGTCACGTATCACTGTGGAGTTGATCTCGGAGGGTAAAGTCAAGATTTGACTTGACTTGTGAGACTCTATTGTGAGAAAGTAAGATTCCACTTCTCCTTGCAGGTCTTGCAAAGCTGAAGAATAAAGACAGAGGGAGAGGAGCGACAGAGCAGTAAAAATAATAATATAATAAGAATAATCAACATCACTTCTCTATTATTGCTTTTTGATCATTTCCAAATGGCAGAACAATTCCCAGAGGATCATGTCATAGCACGACTGTGTGTCTCTAAGTCAGTGTGAAAAAACTCTTTGAGCTTCAAACATTTCCGAACAAAGACCTTCTCTGGGTGCAGATGGCGTGTTTGAGTGTGTGTGTTTAAGACAGAGGGTGATCTTACAGGGTTGTGTCCAGTTGACCTGCACCGCAGTGTGATTGATAGCGTGGGCAGACAGAGATGGAGGCTGGAGGGGAACCCCCGCCATGGTCACCGCGGTAACAATCTCTCCTGAGGTGAAGCCCACATCATTATGGACCACTAACTGGTACTCGTATCGAGTGAATCTGTTGAGAGACAATATTTGTGTTAGGAAAAAAAAAATGCTGCTGTAGATGGACTCCTGGTGCAAATACTACAAAAACTGTAAAAAAGAAGAAAAAAAAGATTGAATTAAGAAATTACAGAAGTGGTAGTGTTGCTCTGTAAGTGGGATGAGGAAGATCATAATTTCTGTAATGCCTGCCTTTGTTTGTTCCCTCTATTACTCAACATCTCTCTTTCTTTACAGTTGGTATTGCCAACATAGCAGATCTATTACATTAAACAAACACTAATTGCCTCTTCATGAACTTCTTCTTCTTTGGATATCCATTAAAAAAAATCCCAGTGAAGTGAAAAGTGCTGACACGTTCAAATGTTTGTCAGTTTACTTCTTGAATAAAGCACAGCAGAGACACAAACCCAAAAAGAGTACAGCCAGAGCCGTTTAGCAAGCATGGAGGGGGAAAAAATCAGCTTCCACCAAGTGCCAAACCGAGATTAGGGGACGCTGTGTGAAAAACAATTTAATTCTTTGGGATATTTGCTTAATGTATCTTTGAGCGGTATTAAAAGATCGGCATCAGCGGCAGCTCGCCGATCAGCTCTGCACACACGGTTTGCTGCGGCGCCGGCGTTTGCTCTAGAGCTCATTTCAGTAATCTCACCTGCTTAGGCCTTTATCTTGGTAGAACAATTTGGTGCCGGAGTAAACATGGAGCCAGCGATGGAGATCTTCAGAGGGGGGAGGGGACGTGGCTGTTACTGTGGGGACCGTGGCGATGGCCAGGGGCTGGTGGGTTTTACGTCTGAGCAACTTGTATCTGAAGGGGAATTTCGAATAAAAGAAAACACACACACACACACACATTTGAATGTTTAGGAATGCATTAACACACAATATATGTACACAAATGCGCCAAGTTGAGCACACAGTATCCTCATGGAGATACACACATGCCTGCATACTGCACACAAACAAACTCTTACACACACAATTTCCAACTGAGTCTTCTTCTTATCACTCATTTCCTCCTCTTCTGCTGTTTTTCATCATCTCTATTCTTTTGCGCTCACTGTATCTCACCCCTCCCTCCCAACGCCCCTCCCTCTGTTGTTTTTTTTCTGCAGGGTTTGTGTTTTCCTCTCCCCACAGTGATGCTAATTTTTGCTGTAATCAGAAGAGAAGGGCTTAATGCCGCCTTTTAACCAACCCACTTAGACAAACACACAGAGCTGAGCAGAGCAGAACAGAGAGACGGGCTCATGCATTTTAATCGTCTGCCAGGAAAATGGACCTTTATTTTAGGCCTAATCGCCGACAGAGTAGAACAGGACAGAACAAACGGACCAGAATGTGCATTAGGACTGAGAAAACACTGATTAAAAAATGCACAACACTTAGCTCATTACCAGGACACTCATGTTAGCAGCTTGTTAACGTGTTCCTATCTGCTCATTTTCATAAGTTTCTCAGCTGCAAGTGAACATCTCCAGAACGTCTCTCTCAATAACAACATGCTTTACATTTCAATCTTGGCTGTCTGGTGTCTAACTATAGACTGTAGCCAGTGGATAAAAACACAGAGTTGACTTATGTAAACTCATGATGATTACACAGACCGGGTCCCACACATATCAGGTCTTCATAATAAGTATTGGATTTTAGTTGTACATCTGTTTGTACTGAGCTGATAAACTAATAATCATTTTTGCATTTCTTTTTCTTGGTTTAATTCATTCAATACTTGTTTTAATATGTGTTGAAAGCAGCTGATCCATAGTGGGAAATCTAACTGGATCATGTTTGGAGCAATTAGTACTGTGTACAAAGTTGTCTAACTGACTTCATACTATGTCCATTATGCGCTGATTTTTGTGTTTTTACATAGTGCAGATTCTGAATATTAAAAGTATTTCCACTGAAATATGCAATTTGTTGTTCCTTATCGCCCAGTTTTTTATTAGGTTGGTGAATATAATGCATTTACTGACTCAAACCCACTGAGAACAATAATGTGATTACAATAAAGAGTTACTCACAAACAAAGAGTGGGCAGGAGTGTGATGTGGTGTTTGTGTAACGTCAGCGTTACCTGACGTTAGGTCCATTTGGCCTGCTTGGTGGTTGCCAGGAAATGGCCAGGAAAGACTCACTGACTGCCACGACCGACAGTGGAGAAAGCTCTTGAGGGATTGTGGGTAATGTGGTAGCTGGGGTCGGTAGACTTTCTGTACACCCTCCAACTTGTCCACCGCCCGTAGAGCACGCCAGCACAGTAACACTGTAGTTTGTGTATGGAACGAGGTCTGTTATTGTGACGTTGAGCTCAGACGCATCGCCGCTGTTGTGGAAGATCCGAGGTTCTGGGAGGCGGATCTCGTAACCATGGATTTCTCCATTAGGAATGAGAGGAGGAGACCATGTGACCTGAAACATAAGCGTGTTAGATTTAAGTTCTGGGTTGTTGATTTGTTCAAGTACAGTATTGAGACAAATCTGTGTAGTACAGATAAAACTAAAGGCTTAGTTGATTTATTCCTCTTACTGTCCTATCGTCATTCAAGAGAAGTCATCTCATTGGTTGGCTGCGTGTTCTAAATGTTCTCGGCACAGTGAGGGCGACAGAAAGCTTTTACATGGATGAACTCCAGGAAGTCATAGCATAGCGCATGTGTGTGTGTGTACTGTATGTGCACCGTTTGCAACGTGTGCACATGCAAACACACACCTAAATCAGTGTGTGAATGCATGCGAGCGCTATCAGCTCTACCACACAGGTGGCATCCGTGTGTCACCTGGGGATGTGCACATACAGCGGCAGTAGTGGGATGGTCACTGTGTGTGTGTGTGTGTGTGGCTGTGTTCAATTCTCTTGTGGGGAGAGATAACCTGACTTTGACTTGAGCAGAAGATTCCTTTCATCACATTTAAAAGAGGGTACACACAAACACACACAGCAAAGGCGTGCACATGCACAAACACCATGCTAAAATAATGAAAGCGGCAGGTAATGGAATTGCTGCATGCAAAAACAAAAGCTTGCTGCTGTTGAGCACTGCATCTGATTTGGAAACAGTTCAGTCTGTCAGCATTTCAGAGTGAGGATGAGGGTAACTGGCACACACACAAATAGTAATACACACACATACTTACAAATACACACACATACACACAAACACACCTATGCATATTTGAATCACAGACATCTATAAAATAAATGTTTTGCTCGTTAATACGCATGCAAACACACACATATGTATGGAGTATATAAATATGAAAATTGTACGTGCACACATGCACGCACTCACACACACACACCTGTCTTCCTGCACTGTGTACTCTTACTGTACACACTTTTATACAAACTGTCATGTGCATTAACTGATCAGTTAACAGCTTGTTGAGAGTTCAGGTGATTAAGTGGTCAGTGTTGATGAGACTATTATGAATGAACGTCAAGAATAATTATTTCTTATGCAACCTTGATATTCATTTAACAAGTGACACCGTGAGATGATACAGGACACACACACATACACACACACACACACACACACACACACACGGGCAGGGTCATGTTGAGTTAGGTAGCTCATTTCCCAAAGTGCGTGTTGGGTGTGCTTTGTGGTGGAAGTCATTTACAGATTGAATAGCCTGATGTAATCTGGAGATGGTGAAGACAGCAGAGACCCTGGGCTGACACGGAGCACTGGGGCTAAGGCCAGTAGAGTATGTGTGCGGATTTGTATATGTGTTTATGTGTATATGAGTGAGAGAGAGACAGATGATAAAGTTGAGAGTGAAAGAGAATAGGTGTGTGTGTGAGAAAAAATGTGGTTTTGGGCTTTGAACATCTATGCTACTATACTGAGAGAAACCGTCCAAGTGTATAGAGAGTACCACTGTACTGTTCACGTATTGATGTTATTATTCACACATGAAGGTGATTTACACCATCAGGACTAAGTCTGAAATCTTTTAGTTTTCTCTAATTGGTGGTGAAATAATTAGGTGGATCACAGACCCAGTTATTTGAGCACTGGTTGAGTGTCTGCAGTAAGAAAGTGAGTATACCTCAGAATATCTATTTTGTGTTGGCGATCTCATTTTGCTATAAAAGCGTGGTGGATGCCCTGCCACAAAAGATAACAAAGTAAGCTAATGGAAGATACATTTTAAACAGGGTAATAGTGACATAGTCAATAACCCATTGAGGAGGGAGTGATACTGTACATTCACTGAAGGAGAAAACAGAAAAAGACTGAAGGCAGATACTCAAAATCCTCTCTCTGTTGTCAAGGTCAATTGGTAACCAGGAAGCGGCCTGCCTGTCTGTCCAATTAGCACCAACCAGGAAGGAAAAAGTTCCCCCTCGGACCTGTGACCCCTAAAGCTGTGCTGCTGCAGAGATGACAGGGGCGGTTCTGAAATGATGACAGGCATTAGCATTTTTCTGCAGTTAGCATTAGTGCAGGGCTGTGAGTGCATGAATATGTGTGTCCCCCATGTGTGTGTGTGGTGTGTGTCTATATGCACATGCATACAATATTGTTTCAGAGGCTTTCAATGATAGGCCTTGATGTGGGATTAGCTAGTGGTGGAATTTAACTCTGGCCCCTCCTTCAAAATGGCCGACAGGAAGGAAGCTGCTGCAGACAGGGTCATAGCCCCACCCATTTTCTGAAGGGGACCTTGAGTTGAATGTTTTTCTTTCTCATTAAATCCCAAAAGGGAAAGACAGAAGAATCAGTGTGACATTGCTTTGTCTTTTCTACTCCACACTTCTGTCAAATCCAGAGTGACTGAGGTGACTCTCTTTGTATTTTATATTTTGTATATTTTGTCAAGAAACTTAAACACTTTATGAGGCCAACACACTCACTCTGAGTATTTGACACCTTCTAACTTTAAATTGTATCAGGAAATATTCAACTCACTCTCAGTGCCGAATTAATGTGTTCTATTTAATCTTTCTGTTTTTTAGTGAAAAAAAAAGAAAATAATCTTACTTGAAATGACTCTGGTCCCAAGACCTTCACCCTTGGTGGACTGAGGCCAGCTGGGCGAGAAGGTCTCGTAGTGATGCTGACCCAGGGTCCTGCAAGTATGTAACAATTTGCATTACTGTAAAGTGGTGAATTACCAGTTTACGTATATCAATTGATTGTAGATTAATTTAGTTCAGTTAACAATTCTTCATGGTCTTACCTGTGGTGTTGCCAGCCAGGTTATGGAGCACCAGTCGATACTGGTAGGCAGTCCAAGGACTGAGAGCTGACGAAGAGTCCAGAAAGGAAAGAGGTGGGGGGTCTGGTGGGAGATGGCCCACTGTAGAGACTTGTTTGGTCCCAGCAACCCTACGCTCAATCAGCCACCTACCACCGGCACAATATACAGTAGAAAATAAAAAGTTAATTACATACAGATATGAGAGTCACCCAGGGATTGACGTGTATGCAATCATCTCGCACCGATCCAGTGGTCCGTTGCTCAACTGTGGTGCACCCCAGGACAAGAGAACGGAGGTGGGTGTGTCAGAGTAAAGGTGAGGTGCAGGAACCCCTTCGGGAGGAGCAGGGGGGGTACGGAACTCTTGAGACATCCCGGACACTGAACAACCCACGCTGGTGCACGCTTCCACCTAGGATAGTGGAGAACAATTTTATAAGACCATAAGGTGACAGGTGTTTTCAGTTCTAATTGTTGCAACTTCACCTGCCATGATCATTTTTCTAGATCGTCATGCAAGCTTATTAATCAAATGGAAAAAAAAAATCTAGTTAATGTTTTAATTATATAACTAGACCATAAAATGAGAGAAAAATTGTGTCACTACAACATTATAATTTGTATTGACAATTATTATTTTTTTAATATTTTGTTTTGTACAATATAGTTGTGTGTTCTACCAGAACGTCATGATAAAGCTATTATCTACCATTACTCTACACTACGTATATCTATGTATATACCTCACTATGTAGTACCTGTAAGCTGTAGGTGTGGTATGGGAGTAGGTCGAGGAAAGTGTAGTTCGTGGTGTTCCCAGGCACAGTGACAAACAGAGGGGATGAATTCAAGTCTGAGTCTTCACTAAAGGAACTGGATATGGGGCTTTGGGAGTGGTCTTGTGCTAAAAGTTGTTCAGTGTTGGCACTAGTTGCATTATAGTGTGGCGTATAGACTAAAAGGCTGGGACTTGGGCTCACACTGGCGGTACTGTGTTTACTGTGGTGGAGTGAAAGGGAAGTGGGGCCTTGGCTTGTGTTATTGTATTCTGCAATAACAGGCCTCAAGCTAGAGAAAGGTTTAGGAACAGGGTTGGGTCTAGTGCTTTGGATTGTGTTTGAGCTGAAAGTAGACATGGAGGTGTGGCCTGGGCCAGGAGGGGTAGGACGGGATGTTGGTCTGAGGCTAGGATCTGAACTCAGGTGTGCAGTGTTGGGCGATGGGCCTGAGGTAGGATCTATACAGGAGCTGACGGCCGTGTCTGAGCTGGAATCTGATGAGGAGACACATCCGGGCCAAAGAAAGAGGGTGTAAGTGTTGATAATGCCATTGGGTCGCGATGGAGGAACCCAGGTAACTGTTACACTTCGAGGGTGCAGCCCTGATAGAGTGGGGCTGTCGACTGGTCCTGGACCTGCGGACAAGGTAAGATGATGAAGTGATGAAGAGAGGGAAAGGTGAAAAAAACGAAAGATAAGCATACATGTTTTCTTATAAAGGAATAAGAAATAACAGTGAGAAGAGAGGATTTGACGAATTGAAGAATTATTTGACAGCAAGAATGACATCAGAAGGACAAAGAGTGATTCTGCCTTCCCCATTCAAGGGATTAACATGGAAACTCTCTTTCTTTCTCAATTTTTCCTCAAGCAACCCAAGATTGTATTTATGGATTTATGCAGAACCTGTGACTGTTTGAATGCGAGACTGTGCACCTTTACTGTACGAAGCGAACTCAGGTGATGGAGGTGATGCGTGCAGTGTGTCACACAGGGTCAGGGTCCAATGTGTTTTCACATTCACAGCTATTTTCATTGCCTGTGAGCTCCTTAACTTCTCATGCCCAGAAAATAAAATAATCACAACTACTAATAAAAGTATGCAGGCCGACAGAGATGCACATCAGAAGACCACAGGGGCACGCACGTCACATGACTTGCACATGTTCATGCAGAAACCTACACAAGACTAGTCAGAGGAATATTTCACTGCATGGTAACTCATTTGAAGGTAATGCCCCCTCCCTCCCTCCTCCTCCCCCGGCATTTACATCTCACAGTACTGCTCTATAATGGACACACACACAGATGCATGTCCATATACATAGACACACACTTCTTCTAACGCACACTCACTCAAGCCCACACCCACAGTGATGCAGTATAGCAGTAATGGTGCTGTGTGAAGGGCAAGCAGATCAAGGTGACTGAGCGGACTGAGGGAGCGTGCTGCGTCGCTAAGTGCTACCGCTAACCGCTAACGGCTTTCCCAGATGGCGGTGTGGTTTGTGTGTACGCATGTGTGTGTGTGTGTGTGTGCGTAGTAGGTAAGGGAGAGACAGAAAGAGACAGAGATTGACAGAGGATGAGAGAATGTGTGCATGACTGTATTAGACGTAGAGAGTGCAGGCATTATGTATGTGCCTGTCAGTAAGTATGCGGGCATGTGACACAACAGTTGTGTGCGCGCAATATGTGCATATTTTTCAAGTGATCAACTAACTGATTCACCTCACAGACACTGAGGGGACGACGAATAATGTTCAGTATTTGACCCAGGATGTCCTCAGTCTACCAAAAGTTTAAAATGACTCCTGGTCTGATGCTAAGAACAGTTAAAACCCTTTTTAAAAAGCCCAAATTTCTTTGGAAAACGTCTGAATCTTCATTTATCAGAAGAACTACGTCATGTTCTATGAAAAGCTGACACCAAAAAAACTTGCACTGAGTTGAAAATGCTACACAAAAATGCATAGACATAATAATAGTCGTACAATTAGACACAGGGATACACATACCCAAGTAAAAGGGGCAAAAATGAATTGCTATGCCACACACACACGCACATGCACACACACATTTTCCTCCCGAACAAATAAACAACAATGTAAAATGGTGATGTAAAGCTTGGCTGATTTTACAGATCACAAATGGTGCCGCCAACAACACATCTTTCCTTCTCTCTGTCTCTTCCTTCTTCTCCGTTCCTTTTTCTGACCCCTTCCCTCCCTCTTCCCCCATCACCTCTCTCTCTCTTATTTGTGCTTTGAGTCGCTGTCTCTCTCTCTCTCTCTTTCTCTCTTTTGCTTCCCCCCCCTTCTCTCTCTCTCCAGGCTCCCTGCTAAATAAACAATGCAGAGAGTTGACCTTTTGGGTTAACAGGTTTTTATGCTAGCTCTACTCAGCACTCACACTGATTCAATTACCACCAAAGGTCCACTGAACCCCACGAATAACCAAGGAGCCCGTCCCCCTGTCTGCCTCTGTGCTTGTCTGCCGGCCTCTCTCCATGCCTCGCTGCACGCTCGTTCATCTTTTGCCGAGGGTTGGGGTGTCTCTCTTCTACCTGTTTGTCTAATTTTTACGTTCTGCATCCCTCTGGCTTATTTGACAATATCCTTGCCTGCCTCTCTTTGTCCCGTCTGGCCACAATGTCCACTCCGACTACAGCCGTGAGAGTTGCACAGAGAGGGACAGAGACAGGAAGTCCCAAACTGCAATTAATTTCACCACAAAAGACAAACCAGTCACCTTGATCCAGGCCCCATCAACCAACCAAAATAACCCCCGTTGTTACCCCCCATTCCTCCCTCATTCCCTCTCTCTCCTACCTTCCCCCATCCCCCTCCCTCTAAGTGTTGAGTGTTATTTAGGCTTTACTGGCGCGTGTAAAATTCTGCAATTTGAAGGGCTGTTAAGTTTTTCAATTGAAATTTTCATTTAAGATGCAGGTGATGCTTTTTTCCTTTTTTTTTTATTTTACTGACGCTTTACTGCTCTCTGGATAGGGGGGAACGAGAGTTAAGGGAATGCATTGCAACCGCTCTCTCCAGTTTCCTGACTCCTCATCCACCTTTTCCTGATCCTCTCCCTCCTGCTCACCTCTTCCATTTTTCCATGTCTCATCCCAAGTGGTCATTTTTTCTCTTGTCTCCCATACCCTTTCACCTTTTCTGTCTCCCCTGCCTCTCCCACCTTTTCAATCCCCATGCCTTTCCCTCTTTCTTCCCCCTCTCCCTCATCCCTCCCTCCCTCCACACCTCCCACCCATACTCCTCCTCGCGCCAGTAAAACACAGTAGCAGAAAGCTAAAACAGGAGTGCAGGGCCGCCAAGCTTTAAATCACATTTATAAGGATTTGGTTAGCATAGTAATAACACAATCAACTGACAAGGGCTGGGAGAGGGGGAGGAAGCAGTGTGTGTATGTGTGTGTGTGCATGTGGGTATACATTGTATGCAGCTTGTTGTGCATATTTCTGTGTGTGTGTGTGTAGGTCAGGGTCCATCTGTATATATTTAACTGTGTACATCTATGTGTATCCATGTGAAGACAAGATGAAGGGTATTATTTTTAGCCTTGTGCAGGATTCTGTTCGTGTATGTGTATGTATTTGTGGGTGCATGTGTGTGTGTGTGTGTGTGTGGTTGACTGGGCTTTTGAAGGTGAGTCAAGGCTCCTAGGAGTCATAATGAGGACAAACGCTGAGCTTTACTGTTATCAAGATGCTTACGACACGGTGTCAAGACGTGACAAGCAATACGGTGGGAATTTACATTGCATTTCATATCTTTACTTTTTCTGCAGATTACTTAATGTCATTGCTGCTTTAGAAGACACTGAAGAGACAGTGAGAAAGAGGATGCTATGAACAAGGTCATGAACTTGATTTGTATCCATAAAATCACGAGTATGTGAGATGTGCATTAGCCTTTAAGTAACAAAAGCCATCACGATACCTTTGAAATGTCACTCATTCAAAAATATTCAACATCCTTTTTAGACTCGGACTATTTGTAGTGGCTTATTAAATTCAAACATCTCCTGGTGAATCCTGCATTAGATGCAAACAAACTAAAAGTTGCCAACTAATTACTAATTAGGTAAACAATTAAAAATCATAACCACATGTGTGATTGTGAACCGCTGGGAGTTTATATTTGAGAAAGTGAACATGTAAATAAATGCTCAGACAATCAGTGCAATGTATATAATATATTCTAATATTTTAGTTATCTGGTAATATGATGAATAATAGTGGGATTATGTTCACATCACTTCCACATTTCCTCGAGAGAGCCAAGTAAAATGAATGCGGGAAATAAGGTAGAGTATTAATTTATTAATGCAGTCACTCATTCATTAAATAACATGAATTCTTTGTGTTCTGTCATTACCTCTAACCTCATCTCTGTCCCATTTTCTCCTTTCTCACCCTGCTTTAATTTCAGTTTGGATTCTTTAATGCTCTCTCTTACACATGCACACACACACACACACTTTCTAAGACTGCTTGAGATCACTTTGTCAAAACAGTGCTTTATTCATACTCTGTATAACACTCTGTAGCACACATACATGCAGTTTTCTAAGAGAAAAGACACGCACACACATTTTCTCTCTCTCTCTCCCTCTCTTAGATCACTTAGCTGGTGTGAACATGGGAGTAGACAGAGGAAAGGGAGCTGTCCAACACGGCTAGAGTTTATGTTCACAGGAGCCGTCTGTCTGTTCTGCAGCGGCAGGAATTCATAGGGACCAAATTACATTAAAAAGATGGATATAAAACTTTAATGGAATGATAAAAAGGAAAGGAGGAAGCATGGGTCTCTCTTTCTCTGTTCTGTCATTAGCCACCTCTTCTCTTCTTTTTTCTCAATTCCTCATTTTACCTTTTTGCTTCCTTTATTTTTCTTCTCTCTCTTTTCCTCCTCATTTTTTTTATCTTCTTTTCTATTTTTTCTCCCTTTTCTCTCTAAATAGTCAAGAGGCTAGTCTGTCAAGCAGAGGAGGTGAAACGCATTGTGCAAAGACAGAACGAGAAAGTATGAGAAAGAGGTATGACAGCTTGAGAAGGACAGAGAAAAGAAAACTATATAAATGCACAGGGAACCACAGAGGGGGCTGAATTAATAAAAGAGAATATGCACTTGGATCCATATTATTAATGAAGGTCTTACATGTACAGTTCTGTAACAGTGTAGAAACCTTGCAAGGTTACAGCTCACACATACACAGATCAAGTTAGAGGGATCTCCTCAAAAAAGGTAAAACCCGAAGGCCCACTACACTATAAAAAATGATCTACCGTATACTGCATGCCATTTCATCATATATATGAATGTGTGTGCGTGAGTTTATGTGAATGAATGCTTAGGTTTATTGCCAAGTTAAGATTTTATGTACTTATGTTTGCGAGTGAACTCTTTATGTGTAGCTGCCCCTACAGTAAGACAGCAATCACATAATAAGCACTGGCCTTAACATACATGAAATCGCACTGAATGAAATGTACGAGTGGCTGCTAAGGTTGTCATTTTTTGTAGAGGTGGGGAGAGGAGATTAGGAGGAGAATGCAGCTTTTCCTGTCACTGCCAAGATGATGAGAGGACGGGTTTATGGTGACAAATTACACATCAATGTTAGGAAAATCCAGACTGGCTACATTTGGCTTTCTCCCATCACAGGCTTAAATCCCTTCTTATTACAAGGCTCCACACCTATCATGTATTCTATTATTATGGTGAAAGAAATTTCAATGCCTACTTTAAAATAATTTAAAATGACATTTTCACATTTAAACAATGGTGTCGGTCCATGAATGGATGTAATTGTAAAACGATACATTAATTACTAGTAATCATTTGAAAACATTATTACACAGGGAGCTGTGAACAGGGATGACTGTGTACCAAACACGTGACACCACCTGCCCTGTGTTTTTTGCATTTTAATGATAAAACAAATGTTCACTGTCCCAGGTTGGTACTTTCAGACAACATTTTATTTATTAACACTGATTGATTAGTTGCTTTGTCTTGTTTCCTCGACCTTTTCAACTGCAACCCGGCCAGTTCACTTCCAGTTAAACAGAGACGGAAGCAGGTACTTTGTCTGCATGAAACTTCATGACTGTGTGTTATTGCTTGTAAGGATGAGAAGGTGTGTGATTGATAAGCAGGACACGGAGGTGTGTGTGTTGGACACATGTTCTCAGTGTGTATATGTCTGTGTATGTGGTTGTGTGTGTGAGAGAGAAGCAGAAAGATGTGAAAGAGGGAGCTGGTGTTTGAATGATGGAGCACAGAGTGATCGAATGGACACATCTATTACAGTACACACACACACACACACACACACACACACACACACACACACACACACACACACAGTAGACAGACAGAGGAGTTGCACGTTTTCACCCCCACATCAACGCAGGTGTATACACAAACAAAAACACAAATATTGTCCACCTTATCTATAATTGTCAAGTACATGGAGAAAGGGTGTTATAAAAGCCCATTGTTTTAGACAATGTGTGTCTATGTGTGTGTGTGTGTTTGCTGGAGGGAATTCAAATCTGCATAGCAAAGAGAAAAGCACAGGGCGATAATTTAATGCATCCTAAATGTCTGCAGTTGTGTGTGTCTGAATAGGTTTGTGCTGGCTTCAGTGTGTGTGACTAAATGAAAAGTGTATGTATACATATATGTGTATGAACACATTTCTGTATGTGTATGTGCGTGTGTGTACACACGTGCATGTATCCAATGTATGCAAATCGTTCGGGTTGTGCTACAACCCTGGTTTTACGATTGAGAACGAGAGTTCGTACTATTGCCATATTGCTGATCCCAGATCAGCCACTGAATATTTACGCGTTAGCCCTTTCCAACCAACCAGGTGGCTCCACCTGGCTTTGGCGGCGCTGTGGACCCGCCCCGCGATCTGCGCTGTATAAAGCCTGGTCCACAGCCCCGCCCGTCCTCAGACACCCATTCAGCTCCCTGACGGGTGTCACCCGAACGTTTTACTTCATTTCGAACTCGAGTTCGTACTATTGCCAAAATGATTCCGCCCAACCTCTGCTGACACACATATGGTCAGGGCCGCTGAAAAAACCAAAACCCCAACTGGTGCAGCATCCCACTGACCTCAGTGATAGTTTGATCACCTACTGGTCCTAATCATCTGGCAGCATTTAAGACGGAATGAGCCACTGTAGCCCCTGTCATATCCAGACTGTAAAACCTCGCAAATGTATGAGAGGTTGTCCATGAGGAGGCAGATGTCCTCAACTGAGACTGTAAAAGCGCCCAGGATTCTGGTTGAGTGAGCTCTCAGACCCTGAGGAGGTGCCTGGCCTGACGCGGAGTAAGCCAGTGTGATAGCCTCCACTATCCACTTTGATAAGCGCTCCTTAGACAAGGCCTTACCCTCCGCCTGAGCACCATAGCAGATAAACAGCTGGTTAGAGTGTCTCAACGTCCTGGTGCGCTCCACATATATGTCAAGAGCACGGACTGGACATAGCGTGTGTAACCTCTCCTCCGCCTCTGACTCGAAGGGTGGGGGGCAAAAGGTAGACAGATTTACAATAGTGGATTTAAACCCAGCTGTTATAACCTTCGGATGAAAAGCTTTAGGACTTCAGAACTTTCTCCTGTCCTGAGAAAAAGTGAGACATGATGGATGAACGGACAGGGCTGCCAAGTTCCCAACACGTTTCGCTGACACTAGTGCCACTAGCAGGGCTGTTTTCAACGATAAAAACTTAAGGTTCACTTCTCGGAGGGGCTCGAATGGAGCTCTAGTCATGGCATCCAATTCCCAAGAAGGAGTTGAGGGACGCTCAATCTTGATGCCAGCACATGACTGCCTCCATTTACCGTCTATGCCAACATGGCAAGCTGAGATAGCGGCCAAATACACCTTAAGAGTAGAAGGTGAAAGGCCCTTCTGCTGCAAAGAGTGAAGAAAACACAGAATAACATTAATCCTGCAATGAAAAGGATCCTTGCCACGCTCGGCGCACCAGCGCTCAAACACTTTCCACTTGTAAGCATAGAGGGTACAGCATTTTGTATGACCTCCACCACCTCCAGGGGCAAACCTTCTCCTAATAAACGCTCCCTTTCAGGGGCCAAGCTACCAGCCTCCACTTCCGAGGGTCTGGATGGAAGATTTCCCCCCTTGTCAGCAGGTCGGGTCTTATTGGCAGGGGCCACGGTGTCCCTGACAGCAGTGACTTCAGGTCCGCGAACCATGTCTGTGACGGCCAATTCGGGGCTATTAGAATAACCTGCACCTCTTCCTCCCTCACCTTGTCCAGAACCTGCTGTAACAGAGGAAGTGGGGGAAGGCGTATAGCACCTCGTGGCCAGCGATGAGCCAGCGCATCGTGACCCATGGGTGGGTCGTCGTCCTGAATGGAAAACCACAGTGGACAGTGCGTCGTCTGCGAACAGGTCCACTGCCGCCCGACCGAAACGGGTCCAAATATTCTCCACCACCTGAGGGTGGAGACGCCAGTCTGTCATCAGGGGCTGACCCCTGGATGACAGGGAGCTCAACCGGCTGTGAGCCCACAGCAAGATTTTTGACTCTGATGCATAGCCTGTGAGCGATGGCCCTGACGGTGTCGCAGTGTTGTCGGACCGAATCAGGACGTGTTTTCCCTTTAACCGGCTCTCGAAATGTTCCAGAGCCAGCCGTACTGTGTCCAGCTCCAGCACATTGATGTGGCGGCTGCTGGCTGTCTGCCCCTCGCAGACTGCGCCCCACCCGTACAGGGAGGCGTCTGTCTTTATTATGATCCGGACATCGGACCCAGCCGAACACCTGTTATGAAATTGAGGGGGTCACCCAGAACCGTAGCGCCTCTGGTTCTGGGCTGACAGCGTCAGCACCCGGTGGAGATCTCTCACGGGGTTGACGCGTTGGCTGATAAACCAGCGTTGTAATGGTCTCATTTTCAGGAGACCCAATGGTACAGCCGATGATGCAGCCATCAGTCCAAGTAAGATCATAAAATGTCTCGCTGTGGTTGTGCGACTGTGCATCATCCTGCGAGCAGCTGTGATGACCTTTAGACGCCTCTCTTGAGTCAAACGTGCGCGCATGGACACGGAGCTCAACTCTAGACCCAAATACACTGTGCTCTGGGAAGGAGTCAGGGCGCTTTTTTCCCAGTTTATCACAAAACCCAGCTTGGTGAGATGAGTGATTAATATCTGCGTTTGTGACGCCGCGCTTTCTCTCGAATTCGCCATAATGAGCAAATCGTCCAGATATGACAGAACTCGTATGCCCTGAGCATGTAGAGGGGCAAGCGCCACATCCACAACCACAGAAAACACTTTCGGGGCGAGAGAGAGGCCGAACGGGAGTACGCAAAACTCGTAACTTTTGTTTTGAAATGCAAACCTCAGGTATTTCCTGTGTCTCTCGACTATTGGAATGTGGAAATAGGCGTCCTTTAAATCCACTGAGGTGAACCAATCTCCCCGTCGTATTGATTTGAATAGGCGGCGGTGTTCAGCATTCGCAGAGGGAGTTTCTGTAATGTTGCATTCACTGGTCTCAAGTCTAATATTGGGCGCAGAGTACTGCCGTCCTTCTTGGGAACCAGGAAATAACAAAAAACCCTTCGATTCCCCCTGTGTCACAATTGCCCTTTTCTGTAGAATAGGAGCTGTCTCCCCTGACACAGTCGTTTGTGTGACACCAGCGAACCCCGGTGGTGGCAGACGAAATTGTGCATAACCTTTTTTCAGGGTGCGCGCCAACCATTTCGACACTGTGCACGCGCTCATCCAATGGCCGACGCACGCCGGAAGTCGCGGCTGCAAATTGTGTGCCGTGCGAGAACAGCTGTGTGACATGAATCTGATGAGCAGCCGACCCGGCCTTAACTCTGGCTCCAGGACCGGAATCCCGCTTTGATAAAAAGCCCTGGCTTCACTCGAAGCTTCAGGTTCATGGTTTCTCTTAAAAGAACTTGTCCTGGCCCATGAGGCTTCAGGCTCATTTCTGTGTAACTCTCTCTGACGGTTGCTTGTGAAACTGGGCAGGAGGAGTGATGTGTTACTATGGGAACAAACCTGGCCGACTCCTTCATGTTGTGGGGGACAAACAGGAAAAGTGTGTGAGAGTGCTTTGTGACAAATTCGCGCGGCTTTCGCTGGCACTGAACTGTCCGACACGAGCCTTCTCTTCATGGTAATCAGAGGCCGAGTTGACAGTCTGACACCATAATCCCCCCCATCCTCTGAAATCAGGTCCTCCTCAGCTTTCTGCCCCTCGCCGCTGGCGCCTGTTGCTGCTGCGATGGGCGGAAAGGATTTTTCTTCCACCCTCTCATGGAGGATCCGCCTGCTGCAGGTGAGGCTTCAGCTGGTTTAGGCGCATCCCGGGACTGAGGCATCTCTCTGGGCGGAGGAATTTCGGCGGGAGGAGCTGGAGCTGTCCCTGGTGCTGCGCTGCGGGGAGCGGGCTCTCCTGGGCATGAGGCAATGGCCACCTTCTCCTTCTCTTGCCGCTCGAATTTGTGGGTCACCGACTCGACGACCGGGCCGAAAAGACCTGACGTCGTGACCGGGGCGTCCAAGAGGCGGACCTTCTCCTTCTCGGAGATCTGGGTGAGGTTCAGCCAGAGGTGGCGGTGCGTGACCACGGAGAAACCCATTATGCGGCCGGCATTTTGAGCGGCTCCTTTCGCCATGTGGAGGCAGAGGTCGGTCGCTTTGCGCAGCTCCACGTAGTCTTCATCTCCTCCTAGGTCTCGGAGCAGGTGCGCTTGATAAGCCTGCAGCAGGCAGATGTTGTTGAGCAGTGCTGCAGCTTGACCGCGGATCTGTAGCTTTTCTCCGCCAGATTCGCCGTCACCCTGCACGCTTTCGACAGCTGGGGCTTAGCCGCGGTGAGGGAGGGACACAGATGAGCCGCCACGGGCTCCTCCAGGGGCGGCATGGACGAATAACCCAGCTCCGGCTCGGTGTCAAGGGATGAGAACGGGACAAACTGCTGGATGGGGGATCTCGTTTTGTGGGGAGAGCCCCAGGAAAACTTGACCTCCTTCGTCAGATCATCCAGCACGGGAAGAGGGCGGGAGAGCTGCGGATTCACAGCCGCTTCTGAAAAGAAAGCGCCGGAGAGAACCGAGGGGGCGGGAGGCGTGGGGTCCGGCCAGTCGATGCCAAGTTTTAGCCACCGCTCTCCCCATTAGCCGCAGCAGCTCCTGCTGCATCGCGCCCCTCGCAGGGGAGGAAGCAGGCTTCTCGGACAGCTCCTCCGGTGCTTCTCCCTCCTCTTCGACGTACGACCACTGGGACGCATGAAAATCCCGTAGCTCCGCGTGCTGTGCTAACGGTCATCTCCTGGTTCCTGGCAGTGCTGCAGAGGACGACCAGATGAGCTACGGTTTTAGGAGGCATGAGGGCACCGTCGTGGTCCGTGTCCGCGTGAGCACCTGTAGGCTGGGCAGCAGTACTAGGCGGGAGCGCGGTGGGACCGATTCAGCCCGATTTAGCAAGGAGCAGTAGTCCGGGTCGGAAAGAGCCGCTTCGGCGTGTTCCCGACCCAGACAACGCACACAGCGAGCGTGTCATTTTGTTTGAAGGTCTCCATGTCGTTTTTCTTCTTCTTATTCTTCTTCTTGAAACAGAGCTAAGCTAACCTGCTAGCAGACAAGCTAGTAGCGACTGTTAGCTAGCTCCCGTCGTGAAAGGGTTTGCGTATCAGCGGCAGCTGAATAAGCAAAGAGGACGGGCGGGGCTGTGGACCAGGCTTTATACAGCGCAGATCGCGGGGCGGGTCCACAGCGCCGCCAAAGCCAGGTGGAGCCACCTGGTTGGTTGGAAAGGGCTAACGCGTAAATATTCAGTGGCTGATCTGGGATCAGCAATATGGCAATAGTACGAACTCGAGTTCGAAATGAAGTAAAACTCAGCTGCTTAATGATAATGTATGTGATAATAGCGTGGTACTAATTAATTTATAACTTTGCACTGAGGAGGCTGTTCCAGTGGCTAATATGATTCTATTACTGCAATTAGCCCACAATGACACTGGCTAGGTCACTCACACACAGACACACACCTTACAGTATGCAAATCTCACTCTGTCACTGTGTTCCCCTCCATCTTGCTTGTGCCCATGTTTCCTTCACATTCTCCATTGTAAGTGCATTCTTCTGTGGCAGTTTCTCATCCTCATTGTCTCAATCATATTGAGCAGTTCCATTAACATTAAGAAATGAATGCACTTATTATTTTATTGTTATAGAATAAAACCACAGAGGCGTACAGGGAATAAAAGAAAACTAGGCAGTATGTTCTTCCACATCACAGGCCTCATGTTTAATGTTCGAGAGTATTGTTTACAGTACATTATCACCTAGTATCAGAAGATCTGTCAGAGTCAGACTCCTTAAGTTTCATTTTGACTCAGTAGTACTGATGGCCAAGTGATGGCAGAGGCCAACTAGCAAACAGCTGCTGGCAGCCACCTGCCACCCAGTCACTTGCAGAACTCCACTGGACTACTGACATGAGCAGCACAAGCGAGTATGAAAACACATCACCACCAACCACTGCCAATAGAGAGGCTATAGAACAGCAGCACTGAGACCTTCTCTAATGCAACAACAAGTCTGTTCATGACCAACAAGGGAACAATTCATGTCTTCTTTTCATTGTTATTGATTAGAGGCTTTTCCATTTTGAAGTTTTTTTGCATTATGAGAGTGCACAGGAACAGATGTGTAAATGTGTAAACAGTACTGTACTTACTGTCCTCTGCAGTGTACAGGGTTGCCCAGGGTCCCGCTGTCTGCCCATGTGTATGTGAAACCACCACTCTGAACAAGTACTGAGTGTACGGCAACAGGCCCTCCACATGGTAGGAAAAGGTGTCTGTTGCATTTTCTACAAGCCTAGGAATAGATGGACACAAGCATAAATACATGCGTAGACACACAACTGATCAAAATATGCTGGTGAGGAATCGAACAGGTGGTCAAACACAGACCACTAGACCAATCTGACCAACATGTGGTGTGTACAGTATGTGTATTAAGTAGATTCACTTTTATACAGAAAAGAAAAATGGTGTTTGTGACCACTACTTTACAATAGCTATGGGTGAAATTGATCAAGGTCATGGTTGTGATTTTATAAAAAAAAATATTATTCAGGATTTAGCAAGGGTTAGGGTTAACCATTTTTTGTTCTTTCATGCCAAATTACAGTACAAAGATTAGATTAAAGGGATAGTTCACCCAAAATTCAAATTTCACTCATTATCTACTCACCCTCATGTCGATTAAGAGCTGTGAGTATTTTCAGAGTCCTCCGTTCCTTCTCTGAGTTACGGTGGGGTCCACGCAGCAGTATTTGTCCATATAATGGTTGTCAATGGACACCAGGTTTCTTCGTCCAAAGAGACACACCAAAAACATCCAAATACCTCCATATTGCTCGTCTGTAATGTCCCTCTTGTATTGAAGCCCCGACATGAGAAATTGTCATGAGAGAGAAATCATGAGAGATTTGCACTGACACAGCAAGAGCAGTGAACTGAGACACTGGGAGCTTCCGCTACAAACAAGCTTAAAATATAGACTTGTTTAATTTTTTTCGTAACAATTTCTCATTACAGAGCCTCAATACAAGAGGGACATCACAGACGAGCAGTATGGAGGTATTTGGATGTTTTTTGGTGTGTCTTTTTGGACGAAGAAAGTTGGTGTCCATTGACAACCATTATGACAAATCCTGCTGCGTGGACCCCCCGTAACTCAGAGAAGGAACGGAGGACTCTGAAAATTCTCACAGCTCTTAGCTAGATAATGAGTGAAATTTTAATTTTGGGTGAACTATCCCTTTAAATATAGAACTGATCCCAATATTAGTTTGACAAGTTAGCCATTTTATAGCGTAAATGCAACGTTGTTTCCATGACTGTTGTGAGAACTTGGTCAGCGCCGCAAACGTAAACAAAGATGAAAAAGAAGTGAACAACCACAGAGTATTTCTTTAGTATTCAGTAATAAAAGATTTGCTGTAAAGAACAGCTTTGTCCACATTACATCTCACATAAGGCAGAAGATGCTTATTGCAATAAAATATACAGTATCTGTTTAATATGGTCCTGTGAGTCCTGTCTAAATCTTACTTTAAGTGTGACATTATCAAAGTCAAGAGAAACATTTAATATGATATCAGACCAGTGACTGTCTTGGAAGCATGTGCAATATTTTCAAAGCTTTTTTTTTCACCATATCCCCATGTCATACCTGATCCCATGTCATATAATCATACAAAAGAATCTAGGACAAAGTAAAAGAATATTGTCATAAATGAGGGACCGTTGACCATTTAGCATCAGACAGATAGAAGGGATGAATGAATGAATAAATCAGGGAACAATGAGATTTCCATAGCAGAAGAGGAGGAGGGCATGGCTGTCTGATATATAATACATGTAGCTAGTCATTTATTTATTACCACAGAATGAGAGCCTCCTCTTCTTGGATTAAATTGCAATTTGTTGTCAGGAAGCATGTAATGAATACATATCAGATGCACACCCTCTCTCTCTTTTTATTCTATCACATTTTCTCTTTCTTCTCCCTATGCCCCGTCTCTGATTTTTTGTCTTTTTGACTCTACCCCCGTCTCTCCACCTCATTCCCTCTCTTTTTTTCTGATGGTCTGTCATATTGATGTGACATATTCAGCTGTGCTGTATAATGCACCCCTTTGTATGTACATGTGCATGCATATGTGCATGCTCCCTTCTTAAGGTGAATATATGTGATGTGGATTTGAGGGTTTTGTACGTGTGAATCATTCTCTTATTACTGTTTCATATCAGATGTGCCTTTCTCAGACCACTTGCATGGGCTGTGGACAACTTTGTGCAAATTTGTTTATCTCTGTGTGTGTGTCCATTTATTGTGCTCTCTCTCTCTCCCTCTCTCACCTTATCACTGGCCTCTGTGGAGATGTCCTCATTTGCAGGCTGTAGCGGAGTGGGCCGGGCCCGTTGGAGTGAGCAGGAGGGTACCAGGATATATTCAGACTGTCACTGGTGGCGTGTGCCAGCGTCGGAGATGATACCCTGTCTGGGGCTACAAGGAGAGAGACAAGATGGTGAGAGGGAGACAGGTGGAGGGAGCAAGTGATGGAGGAAAGATGTGTTGATGAAAAAGAGACAAAGGGATGGATTGGGAACAGATACAGTACAGTAAAGAGCAAAACCTGCAGAAAAATATGACACAAAAGAAACCTAATACATAAGTATAAGAAGAGAAAATTGTCGTCAAAAGCAGGAAGGACAGGGGGAAAGAATAAAAAGGGGGAAAAATACAAAAAAAATATTACTTCAGAAAATGCCACAACCAACCGTCAGACTTACTGCTGTACTTCAACCTCTGTCTTGCACACCCATTAAAATGCACTTACGCACATCTTTTTAACCCTGCTCTCTCAGCAGAGCGCCTCTTTTCCAGCTGAACATGATAGCACATTGTTAGTGTTGGAAAATCAGTAAAAACATCTTGATTCAGGGAGATTGCTGAGCTCTTAAGAGAAGCAGAGAAGATGCAAGGAGAGACAGAATAAGAAAGAGATAAGGACAACAAACACAAGGAGAAAATGAGAGTGACTGTCGTGTTGACTATGTGAAATAAGAGTGGGCCCTTTGATGTATAAAGTGACCCTCCAATCAAACACACTGGCCTCTTTCCACTACAACAAGACTGATTGCTGAAGACATCTTATCCAAAAGATGACGGCGCACGCACACACGCACGCACGCACACGAGAATGTGCAAAAACCAAGCCTCAAAGTGATGTTTGAATACTGGTTCAGAATACTATTAGTTGTGGTTAACCTACCTAAATAATCACTCAAATCCATATTCACATTTATTATCTGACACTGACACGCACACACACGAGTGTCTTTGTGCATTTTAGGGGAGAGCTCTGACTGTTTACAGTTTTGTCAGTGTTATGTTGTCAGTACATTAATTTCCAAATTCTCTTTTCTGCATTTTGTGCATTTATGCGTGTGTACAGATACAGTATAGTGAAAGAGTTTCATTTGTTATACAGTACATCTTACAAAAGCGTACCTTGGAAACAAGTGAACTTGTGTTTCGGATGCCTGAGGAGTCTCTCAGTTACATATAAATGATAACATAAATATGTGTGACTGGCAAACTAGTAGCACTTGACTGATAAATGATTGGATGTCCATATTTGAAACTAAAAATTATGCAAATATTTCAAAGCCCGTCCTTGTTTCTGTTTCCTAAAACAACAACACATCTTACTGTAGATCAGTAGGTCATGTCCAGAGTGAGTTTCAGTGTGTGTGTTTCAGAGAGAAAGTATTCATCTGTGTGTAATTCTTGAAACACGTTGAGTCCTGCCTCTCTGACACACACACGCACGCGCACACACGCACGCACACAAAACACATACATCACAAAGACACACACTGTTGGTGAGCCTGTGTCTCTCTCATGCTGTGTTAGCAGGTACAATATCAGAGGTGTCACTAATCGTTTTAAACTATGCACTTTTATGTTCACTTCTCTCTCTCTGCTCTCCTCCTCCTCTGCTCTTCTGTCTCTTGCTCGGCTATCTTCTCTCTGTTCTTTCATAGAACAAGGACGCATCAAGACAGTTTGCCTTAAAGAAGTCTAAAGAGATGCCAGAGGCACAGAGGTAGAAAGAGAGATAGAAAGAGAGGAAACGTCTCGTATTTAAAATTTATACTTTCTTATGCCTTTGTTTTGAACTTGAACAGCAGAACTTTCCGAAGTCTGTCTTTTGTTGTTCTCCGACTAAGACATGGGTGTGGTGTGTGAGTATGTGTATGTATTCAGTTCACTTTTCTTAATGTTGGCCAAAGTGGTAAAATATGTGTTGTTCATAGAAGTGTGTGTTGTTATCGCCTGGTTGCTCTTATCTGCTCTGATCAGTTTTGAACTTTATCAGTATGCACAACCAGCACCCTGCATGATTGTACACACACACAAAGATATACGTGTTCAGACCATAAGGTGAAGTCAATTATCTGTTTGTGTGTGTGCATGTGTGTGTAGAGTAAGGACCAAAGATCCAATTGCAGCCATTCAGAGTTGGGCAAAAGTGCCATCTTATGATGGCGGTCATGAATATATCATCATACTATCATATTCAGTTTCTCACTACAGGGGGAAACTCCTATCATGTGACTGTGGTGTTTTACTCCTTCAATATCTGTATCATGCAGATTGTCTCCATGATGTCTGTAGTTATGATATTACTGTAGTAGCATACAATTATAATTAGGGATGCACGATACCACTTTTTTTCCAAACCGATACGATACCGATACTTGGATCTGAGTACTTGCCGATACCGAGTACCGATGCCGATCCTTTTACCACAACAAAAAAACAAACAATTAGGCAAAATGCAATGAATTGGAATACAAGTTTTATTTTCTCCTCTGCTTGTTACAACAAAATTGGTTGTGACAAGCCTCTGATCTAAAAAGAAAATACAACAAAGATGCAAAGCCACCCTCTGATCGCGGTCCTCATGCAGAGCAATTGCATGCACAGATACCAGTATATTACAACAGTATCGGTATCAGGGCCCGGGGTCCCTAATTATAATATAATAAATTGCACTGATCAATTAACTTGAAAAGTGAACCTTCCTACACCTGACTGGACAGATGTACCACTTTCTTGGATGTCAAAATGATAGCTACTCACATCAGTCTGTGAATAAATTTGAAAATTATGCCAGGCATTTGCACATTAATGCAACCCCCCCATTTTTAATATTTATGAGGATGATGAGTCGTTTTAGCTTATAAGACATAAGAATGTAAGTATGCATCTGATCAGGACATATGGATTTGTGTGATGTGCCTTTTGTGCATTTGTTGTGGGTGGGCGTACCTGCTGGAGGTGTTGTAACATTGAGTGGCAGGCTCTCGACACATCCCTGTGTGTTGCACCCTCTGATCCAGAAGCTGTAGTTGGTGTACGGCTGTAGGTCAGTCACAGACAACCAGCTGCCAGCTGCTTTTCCTCCGTCTAACACGCCATCGCCATCTAAGAGACAGCGAGTCACACAAAGACAGACATGTAGGGTCTTAGGCCAAACAAGCTCTATATATCTAGTGGGGGACGAAGACAGTGATGTCTTACACAGATTATTTTCATGGCACATTTATTTATTAGAGACATCACAGTGATGGCAGAAAAAAAAAGCGATTCATAAAAGATAAAAGAGTTCAAGAGAGAGGAATAGTGAGTGAGGAGAGTGATCAAAAGAGAGAGGCCTCTATGTTGAGGTTATGCAAGGATAGTCAAAGAAAACGGATCTGAAAATTACACTATGTTAAGCCTATCCAATATATTTAGATGGACACACACGTGCACAAACACATATCAGTTCTGTGTGAACTAATGAAGACAGTGTGTATCAAAGAAACAAGAGGTTATGGGTAACTCAAGCAAAGCGCCACCTCTCTCTTTCTTCCACACCTCTTCTATCCTTCTCTCCACTCATTTTAATCTGTCTGTTCCTCAGTGAGATGCAGATCAAAGTCTCTGGCTCTGTGTGTGTGTGTGACACAGAGAGAGAGAGAGGGAGACTAGGTGAATATGTGTGAGCTGAAGGAGTGTGTTCTGCCATTTCTCATCTTCCTCAATTTTCTTCTTCCACTTTTTACTCCCATGTCCAGTTCTCCTCTTCTGTTTTACCTGCATTTTCCCCTCATACATCTATGTAAATATGAGCTTCTCATCTCCGCTTCCTCTGTAGACTATTGCTTCTCCGCTACTGGTCTTTGTTCTTCCTCCCATCTTCACACCACTGTTTTGCTCCAGACTCCTATATCATCTTCCCTCTCAAGTCAGTGGCGATATCAAAAAACCCTGTCTTCTCTATATCACTCTGGTTTGATTACTCCTTCTTTGACTTCCAGGTTTCACGCCCTGACTTTCAGTTGTCAGTCTTAAGTCCTCAGCAGTGAGGAGTGTGTGTGTGTGTGTGTGTGTGTGTGTGTGTCTTTATCCAAGTTACTGTATTACTCATATCTGAAAGAGAATTCATCAGGAAACCACTAGACAGTCTTAAAACTGCTAATGATATAAACTGTACTCAGAGCAGCGCAAGCAGTCAGTGTTTTACAGTCACTGATCATTGTTTAAGGTGCACACGCTTTAATCTAACACAACAGCTCTGCCACAAATTCTACTTTTATGAGGCGTATAATTCGTCGGTTTTGTTCACACAGTTGAAAAATAATATTTCTACTGAGGTTGTGATGGGTGGTGGTGGTGTTGCACTGGACCTGGGGCCGTGTGTGTTACCTATGGTTTTGTAGTACACTGTGTAGCTGAGGTTCCCGTTCGGCCTAGGAGGCGCTGACCAGCGAGCTCGAAATGATCGAGAGCTGTGATTGGTCAGTTCCAGCAGTATAGGGCCTTCTGGGGCCATCTCTAATGTCCGTACCTCCATCTGATTTATTGAAGAAAAAAAAGAAGACACAATCTCACTTGACACATTGCACGTTTACATTCACATACAATGAATATGTTGCGTTTTATCTCTTCACACCCATCCATACAAGTGAAAAAAAAAAACAGGTAAGAAAATCTTCCTCCATGGGATGACCATAGAGTGGATTACTCAAAGTGATAAAGAGAAATACTCTGCTCCAACAAGTTTTAGTGTGGAATGAAACTACTCATCTGGTCGGTATTAACTCTACATCTGGTTTTCTATTCTCTTTCTGTTATCCTTTTATTTTTCCCTCTCTCTTTTTCTCTCCTGCCACACTTTTCAGTTTTCACTCCGCTCACTGCCCTGTCGCTCTTTCCACCATCCTTCTGCACTTTTCTTCAGTCTCATTTCCTCCTACCCTCTCCTCTGCTGCCCTTTGCATCTTCACTTTCCACCTCATCTGTCGCTTTGCTCTGTCCATTTGCTCTATCCTCATCATTTCACTTCCATCCTTAAACAAGTCCCTCCTTCCTTTCTCCTTTCCCCGTTCATCCTGCCATCTCTTCCTCTTCTCCTCTTCATCCTGTTCTCCGCCCCCTCCCCTTTCCCACCTTCCTCTCCTCTTGTTCTGCTGTGTCAGCTGATCTTGCGGCGTTTGACTAAATATGGCGTCCGTATTGGAAAAATGCCCCAAAATATGGCCTGTCGTCAGAGATGTCGTTGAGCTGGAGTGGCATTTCCTACCAAATGTCACCGTCGTCACGCCAACCCTCGTTATTGAGCTGGGAGAATCGATCACCTTTATGATGCCTGGTGACACCACGGCACACAGACACACGTGCGCACATGCACACACACTTTGCAATTGTCTGACTAGACATTCCTGCACATGTACCTTTGCACTGTTTGTATCTCAGAAAGGATGTTGCTGATTATTTCATTACAATACATCTGTTAACTAGTAAGTGATTCACTGACCATCGGTCCTTTGCCGCAGCCCTGTGCAGTGCAGGCCTGCAGCCTGAGTACGTGGCGGCTCCATGGAGAGAGTCCCTCAATCACAAAAAACCTCTGGGAAGAACTGGAGTTGAAAATGAGAACTCCATCCAGCCAGAGACCATGGCTGGTTATGATGCCTGGCAAAAGAATACATCTGATTAAACCAGCTAATAATTATAGGAGCTTACCTTAGCCACTGCAAACAAGTTTCAGTTTTTCTCTTCACGTGTAAATATAACAAATGGGTTAAATCAATTCCCTGCACAGATTCACTTCTGTAACTTCAACATCAAATCACAACTTGCTATTTCATTGCACTGGTCACACATACACTCTAAAACAGTCTCAAGACTATGAGGAATCACAAGGTGAGCTTTGCTTTGCTGGGATGCCGTCTGTCTGGGTCACTGGATTACAATGCAAATGAAATGTGACTTAGGGGCTCCAGAGCTGCCAGTCAATGTGTCCTAGTGTGATCCAATGATGAACACAGCACTGAAACAACAAATGTAACCATAGGTGTTACAAAGATAAAGGCCCTCAGGAGGACAGTTGTACCACTGTGAATACATGAACGCACACACACACACACACACACACACACAAATAGGTGCAAATAGGTGTGCTCCAGCAAACTCCTCCACATACAGGGACGTTCCACACATACATAGAAAGATACACACACGCTAAGATGGGGAAATTCACACTTGTCCATCCACACACACACACACACACAGAGGCACAATAATTACATTACATTACATCCACCTAATAAAAAAATGAAACAGTACGGTGCCAAATGTGCTTTTCCTTAATAAAAATGCATACAGGGGGCTCAAAAGATCAGTGCTAAGAGCTAAGAGTCTATTCTGCTTTAATCATGTGTGGGTTTTATTATTGCTCAATACAGATATACACACCTATCAGGGAAATGAAGACACAAAAACCCCACAGACGCCAACTACATCTGGGAAGCTCTTAATGTGGCCAATCACATGCGTGTGAGAGTGTATGCGTGTGTGTGTGTGTGTGTGTCTGTGTGTGAATAAGCCCATATCAGTATAGGTTGTAATAAAGACAGGTTGGGAAATGAAGCAGCGAATGCATAACAGGCTTATTTCCCCTCTTTGTCTGCGTGTTGCCCCGACCTAATCCCCGAGAGGATTATCCCCCACAAATCCCTACGGAATTGGGGAGAAGGGGGGCAAGAGAGAGAGAGAGAGAGAGAGAGAGAAGGAAAATAACACAGGATCTCAGTCCTCTGGATCACATCGTCATCGTCATTGTTGCCATCAATTTATGAAAAAAGGTTTAAATTAAAAAAAACAAACCCTGAGCCCTTCTCCCATTTTAAGTAAAAATTAAAGCTTTTTAAGCATGAGATAATCGGGTAATCATGATTAAGTGTCTCCCTTGTTATAAATTTCTGTCATCAGATGAGAAAAGCTTTAAGTAATTTATCCAGGCTAATATGCACACACATCACAGGGTTTATGGTGCGAAATGCACTCATGTGGCATTAAGCGTAAAACACACACTATTCACATTACACACACACATGCATTATGGAATTACACATACTTTAACGAGCATTGCAGTAACATTTGATAATATGTGGCAGTGCGTTGTATGTTAGAGTGAAATGGGGTGGGAAATCCTCAGATGGTTTTCATCACTCAATTCGTTTGACTTCAGAAGACGTAGCATTTGTTAATACGGTCCTTTAAAATTCATGTTACTATTTTATTTATTAATTTATGCACTGGTATCAAAATTGCATTATGTAGAAAATTCTCCTGTCCACCACTTTGAAATTCTTCACTAAAAACAGTTAGGCACACATAACTTTTATTATTATCATTATTATTATTATTATTATTATTATAACCTTGACAGATTCAAATCAATATCTATTTTAACAATTCACAACATACATGAAATACACCTTAGTCCAGCACTGTTCGATGGATTTTAATTGGCTGCCAGAGGAAGGAAAAAGAGACAACTGTGAATCTATGTACTTCCAGCCTGCAGTTCTCTATTCAGTCAAAAGGGAGCACTTTTCATCCACTTAAAGGAGCCTGGTGAAGCACTGCCCTCTCACTCCGTGCCTCCGTTCGTCCCGCTCTCAAACTGTACATCCTCTCACATCTCCTCTGACTCTTTTCTGTTTGTCTCAGAGTCGTTTGCGCCCTCTCCTTTTAAGATTTTTTTTTTAATTTTAATGTTTTTATTTTTTTCTGTTTTATCTAATTCAATTTCTAACCCATCAAAGGTAAAAATGTCTCACATGTAGGGTATACTGTACCTGAACCATGTCCAGATCTTCATATCTAAATGTGTGAAGGACCAGGTTGAAACATATCCTGACACCTTGAAGACACTTCCAGAGGTCAGCTAATGATACATGATCTCATCCTAATTATGATTCTTGTTAATGAGTCTTGTCTCAACATGTTTCATCTCACACGTTTGCAATCCCTTTCACTGAGAAATACCATAAAAATATCTTTCCAGGCAAAAACTTTTATGTTTTCAGCTTTTACACTATAACATTTTTCTAAAAGTCCCAGTTGATACAATTCCATGTATATATTGGTTTTATGTCTGTGGGTGTGTGCCAGAGTGTGAGTCTGTCCTCTCACCATTTGGAGTGCCAGGAGGTGTCCAGCTGACGTTGAGTGCATATGGGGACAAAGGGGTGACCAGTGGTGCAGGAACATCCTCGGGGGTGCTCTCCTCAGTCTCAGCATGGCTGGGAGGGCTTAAGGTGCACCCACCTCCTGTGCAAGCCTGATGTACACGCACACACATGGCAGACACAAAAACATGAATGTATGGATGAAGGTGATCATGCAAATCAGAAAGACGATATACTGTACGGGGTAGAGGAAGACACTTACAGCCACTGTGATGGTGTAATTTGTTCCAGGGGTTAGGTTGCGAAGTGTGTGGTCTTCAAAAAGTTCTGAGCTGTTATGGGCAACCACGGATTGCGCACCATCATGTGACAGGAAGATGGAGTAGAACTCCAAAGCGCCATTGACCTGAGAGGGCCGCGACCACCTGGAGAAGGTGAAAAGAATCAGTGGAGAAGAAAGCTACAACATGCTGCACATTTTTAACTCTAATATTGTGTTACAGAACTGTGTCAACATACTGAAGGTACAATTCACAGCTATTTACTGAACGCCCGGACAAATACAAGGATTTTAAAAAAAGATCATGGGACACAGTGTTTATTTATCTGCATGTGAGTACAGTATGTGCTCACGTGCATGTGACTTTATCACTGCGTTCCCATCTAAAAGCACATGGAAACACAATCCCGAGCTAAGATTTCTCACACACATACGCACGCACACAGGTATGCTGCACACACAGTTTCCTTTGTGAGACAGAGGTGTCTCCTCTTCTATATTTAGAACAGGAAGGTCATCCCCGACAGAGAGAGAGGGGGAGAGGACGAGAAACATGCAGAGTATTCATTACAAAATGTAAAAGAGAGTAAGAAGCAGCAGAATCAGATAAAAACTTGCTCAGTTCATCAATGCTTAACTATTCTTCTTCTTTTTTTTTTATCTCTTCTAATCTTCTAATGAGGGATAACAGTAGCTGGTGAAGATGTCTTGATGACCAACACGTGCCCTCTGTGCTTTTAAAAATGCTTTGATTTGTATCTGTATCTCATTGTTGAATGAATATTTATGCAGTGAATGTATGGATGAAGGTGATCATGCTGTGAGAAAATTACAAGTTAACCACCCTGTTGTTTATTTCATTTCACGTTCATTAGTAAAATATAGTGCTGTCGAAACAAAGTTTTGAAACTTTTCATACAAAATCCTGATCATTTTCCTAAATTTGGAGAACAACATTGCACATAAATAATTCATGAATAAATGAGCAAAAATAGTGGGCAATTCTCTCAAATCCCAGAGAGTAACACAACCCTCCTGGCATGGTAGCAGTGGGAGGCCATTTTAAAAAGTGATGGATTCCTTTCTTGGTTCCTCCCATTAAAAGCCAGCTTTTGAATGAGTGATGAGTGTGTGTTAGCACACAATTAGCCACTGTGGCTAATCTATCACATTTATGATAAGATTTATATGGTGTCGATTGGCAGTGTGATGTATGTCTACTTTTGAAAAACTAAATCAAAGGGGAGTTGTAATAATCTGTATCATAATTCACTGTGGTAATGGTTTTAGAATACCACTGGTTTAAGAGTGTGTTATGAAATAAGACGGCGGCTTTTTCAGCATGTTAAATTTGAAACTAGGCTCTTTGAGATGCACAAGGTTCAAATCAAATCACCGTCACCGTAATTATGGCTCATTATTATACATTAACCAGTTTAATCGTTGAAAAACCTACCTTTTCAACTGAGTCTGCTTGTATGTATGAATGTGTTTGTGTCAAGTGGTATAAGGTGAGGGCAGAGAGGAAATCTTTTGATACTGTTTTGTTCAGATGCTGCAGCCTACCACAACCTTTCTCACAGATTCTCACCCTTAATACACATTATATACTCTGCCTCCTTTCCTTTTTAAATATTTCCTACATCTCCTTCCTTTCTTTCCTCTAAAACTCACACTTCATCTTTCTCTCCTCCACTCTTTGGTCCAACTGTCTTCACATTTTCTCACAGGTCTTCTCTCTCCATCTTTCTGTCTTTCTAAGCTTTTCTCACAGATAAAATAGAGAAGTATTGACCAAGTATGATCTCTCAACCTCGGCCTATTACCAATGTGCTAACAAGGCAATATGCAGCCTTCCCACACCTGATAAATATATGCAGTCCAGACTGAAAACATTTGGACAGTTACACATTTTTATTCCTCAAGCTCTGAGCTGCTGCACACTCAATTTTAAATAAAACAATGTGCTAAGTGTTTTTAATGAATATAGAAAAATAATGTATGCAAGATAAAGGCCTTTTAACACAGTGTTCCTATAAAAAGTAACTGGACATTGATCTGGATATCTTTTGTGCTCAGTGACTGCCTGACGTCAACCCACAGAAATCAGCAGTCACTTCCCTTGTGATACTCCCCCTTATGCTTGTTTTAGCATCTTCAGTAAGATGAATACAGCTCAGCCAGACTGTTCAGGTGACTTGGCCAGTCGAGGATATTCAACCCACTCACCCTAAAAAGCTCTTACTGTAGGTTTGCCATGGCCAGAAGTTCTGGCTCATTTTGCAGCTGATGAGAGAAATAACAGCCAATGACTTTTTATGCATTTGGCTAAAACTGAGAACAAAATGGTCCTGTTTATGTCTAGTATTATTAGTTAATAATAAGCTATTCCTGCTAGTTAGAAATATGGTCTTCCACGTGTGTTTGATTCCTCATTAAATTTCACCACTGCATCCACTTATTCTGTGCCTTGTTGTTTTAGAGGCCTGTAGTTGTGAGACCTCACTGAAAATGAATAAATGAGCTCCTCTATCATTGCTGTTATTAATTTCCTATTTTCAATTATTCTGAACAAATTTATAAAGGAAAAGACACAATGCATGCATTTTCTCTTTAAATCAATATACTCACATATGCACAGACACTCAGTATGCACTGTGTGTGAGTGTGCGTGAAGATGCACACCACTAATGAAGGTGATCAAAAGCATGACCAATGATCATCACATCTTAACCAAACAAACTCATCATTCCCATCTCACACAGTGGGTACCTTCAATTTACTCCTTCTCCATCCTCTCACCCTCCCTGTCCATTGTTCAAGTGTGCGGTTATGCTTGTGTAGGCGTGTGTGAGTGTGTGTGTGTGCGCGTGTGTGCACTGTGCCCTCCTGTGGTGAGTCCCACTGTAAGTGACAGTCAGGACACTAATGGCTTTCACGCAGATTGACTCTTGCTTCACACACAAACTCACACACACACACACACACACACACACACACACACACACACACACACACACACACACACACACACACACACACACACACACACACACACACACACACACACAGAAATGTTTGCACATGAACCTGATAGGAAAAGTGCAGAGATCTATCTTCCTCTGTCTCCTCCCACTTCAGGTGAAAGGTCAAGTGCAGGAAAATATTATGCAGAAGGTCACGTTTGCTCTCTCAACCTGTCTCTCTCTTTGTATCTTATAGAGACACTGCATATGAAATTCAAATGAAAAGCTATAATATAATAATATATATAAGATTTTGTATTTTCCTGTCCTTTTTGGTGATAATCATTGTGACTGAGTAAATATAAATCAGTGGTGGATACATTTCTATCCACATCTTTCTACAGTAGCTGCAATTTTAATTTGTCCCTAAAACAGGGTTGGATCTGTGTGTAGTGATAAGACAGCATTCACAACTGTGTGCTGTGCCTCACAGCCTTATACACACTAAGTGAAATTACTGTTTGCATATGCATGTGTCTCCTACCACTTTGTATGGACCCCACACAATTATCTACTGATGAGAGCTGTGAGGGACTATGTGTATTCGCTGTACTTACTCAACCAGAATAGTCCGTGAGTCTAGCAGGGTAAGATTTGGTGCTTGGAGCGGCCCGGGAGGAAGCTGAGAGGTCACCATTGTAACTTGTGAACTGTTGGTGCAGCCCACTGAAGTGCAGGCACTTAGTTGCAAGACATGAGTGGAGTAGACACCAAGACCTGAAAGAAGAACACTAGATGAATAAACAGACGAGAATTCAGATTTATAAAACAAACAAGAAATCTCTCACACCTTGTTATTGTCATTTCATCCTGACTCCTGAACTCCCCGCCCTCCTCCCATACACTCTCTAAATCTGTCACTGCTTCAAAACTATTCTCCATCTGTCCCGCTGTTGCAGTCTCACTCCCTATAACACAATCTATTCTTGCACATATCGTATAATTACTACATCCATAATCCTTCCAATCACTGTGAACATCAGACACTTAGCATTATTAACCCAGCATGGATGATATGTGCTCTCATGCCTTCATTAACTTACAAAGACACACACATACACTGTTGGGCAGTGTGATGTTTTGCCAACCATGTAAATGTGCGCGTGTGTGCATGTGTGTGTGTGCATGTGTGTGTGTGTGTGCGTGAAATCACAATGAGTGATAATCTATTCTGCTCATATAAAATGCCATAAAGATGACTCTGCTGTGTATACGACTCTGTGTACATCCCTGTGTATGGCATGTTTGCACATGTATGTTTGTGTATCTCAGTGTGTGCGTATCTATTTGTAATGTGGTGCACCACCGTATTCTCACTGGTATGACATGTGTTTCATACCTTCTTTAACTCTCCTTAGTCAAAGCTTTCAAAGCAAATTGTGTGTATGCATGTGCGCTGACGTTTAGTGTGCTTTGTTTCTCCGCTGCTTCATTTTCTTGTTGGTGTGTGCGCGTGCGAGTGAGTGAGTGTTTAGTGCTCTTTTTCAAAGTGGTATTCCCTTGGTAAAGACTGAGATGCTCTTTCCTCTTTCAAATGCTAATCCCCCACTCCATTTTGCTTTTCTTCACTCTTCCCGTTCTCTTTACACCGAGGCCCCATCCGTCCACAGTCACAGCTACGCTGCAGCACGCACTTAATACACACGCTCTCTCCTTTTTACCAGTGATGTTGTGTTGTCTCTCTTGCCCCCTGTAGACCATTTGGTTGTTGTGATAGAGGAGGTACTCTGTAATGCCTCCATTGGGCCTATCATTGGAACAAAAAAGAAATAAGGGCAATATTATTGTGTTATATTTAACATGTACCATTTTGATGTGAAAATCTATTGTTTATATTTATGGCATGTTTATTCAGGGTGGAAAAACTATGGATTCAAAATAAAAGCAGAATGAACTGTAGTTAATACAACATGTTTATTGTATGTACTGTATGATTCAGTTTACTAACGCTGCTTTTACTGTTCTCTTAACGTAGCAGGTTACAAAACAATCTATTCAAACTTGAACATGTTGTCCGAGGCCTTATAACTGAATATCAGAGGTGTACTAGCTTATGTAGCAACTTACAACTCAAACATGAACAACATGACAATGAAACAGCATACACATTTGGCCTGATGTGAGAGCAGAAGTGGTACTTACCGTGCTGGAGGTTCCCAGGTTACATACAGTGCTGAGGGGGATGAGACTGCAGCTGGAGGAGAGACAGCATCTGGTGCTGAAAGGAAAATATTCCATTATGAAGGGCGTATGTGACTAGTGACATATCACTCAGTCCTTTTCAACAAATTATATTTTATTCAGAAATGGAATGTTTAAGTCATTGTCTTATTATTATGTGTACGTGGAATCAGGGGGGAAAAGTCAATACTACTGTAATACAAAAATATAGCAGATATTATCAGTAACAGTAAAATATTATTACAGTACTTTAAACAGCATCATATCTATTCCACGTTATTAAAATCATAATTTAATTGATTAACGGATGACTGTTAAAAAGCTAGCAAAACATATATCTTTTATTTTTTTCCATAGATCTCTTACGGCGAGGAAAGTGGGTGTGCTTTGGAGAAGCGATGCATTTATGATAAATAAATAAATAAATTTCAAATACTGTAAGTTCTATGTCCAGTCTTCCTAACATGGTCCAGTGTCTTAACTCTGCGCTCAGTGAGAATCAATACAGTAATCTGTTTTTTTTTTCTTTTACTTCAGATTGATTTTTGCTGTCTCTGCACTGACCCCTGCCGTCACATTATCTTCCCAACAAGGCCAGTTAGTCCAACATAGATTAATGTAGTGACTAACATATGAAGAGAAATTTTTCTTTTCCTCTTCCTCTTGTTCTTTCCACGACCTCCCAGACGAGAAAAATGTAAAATGTTACTCTGTACTGTCTGCCTTTAACTCACTCGCAACATGCTTCATTCTTTTGCCATTTTGCATCTTGCCCTATCCAGTCATCTTTTTTTCTCTCCTACAGTAAGTATCACTCCTCCTATTTATCCCAATCCAACTTATTCCTGTGTCTTGTCTTGTTTCTCCACTTCTCCCCTCTTAGGAGCTAAAAAAAACCTCTGTCACTGAGGAGACAGGATGAGAGTGTCTGAGTGTGTTTCTCCATGCACAATCAATCATAAATTAATGCTCCTGGTGAAGGAAAGAGAAGGACAGAACTTTTGTGCTTGGGTATGTGAATGTGTGTATTGTTTGTGCTTACAGATTTACCTTCCTGCGGGGTTGTGAGGCTCGATCTTAAATCATTATTGTCACCGCGGTCGTGACGAAGACTCTCGGTGCAGCCAATAGGAGTGCAGGCGCTCACAGTGACGATGTATCTGGTGGCTGGTGTAAGACCTGACAACACACCTGGAGAGGAAAAATGTCGCAGAGGGAATGAGACGAAGAAATGACACAGAAAACACAGACAGAGAGAAACTTGGTCCCCAAAATAAAGTAACTTTGTACGATACCCACTTGACTGAACTACTGAGGCATCATCTTTGCTTCAGCTGTACTTAAGAATATAGTAAACAGTTCCAATACAGCCAATACCTTCACCTTCCTTAATGAAAGCCATGCCCTGCCAGACTAAATGTCTTTTACAGTCTCCTTCCGTGTGTGTTAAAACCTGTTGTAACTGAAGTACGTATCAAACTGCTTCAATTGGGCGATTTAAATGCTTTACTTGTTTCTATGCTCCGCTGTTGCTAAGCAAATTTACTGCATCTGGCAAACAAAGCGAGTCCATTCTAATTGTAAAGCTTCAGACGTCTCTCTGATGTTTTTCGTCCTAGCCGTCTCAGCCCTCTCAACTCCTTTCTATATTTCCTAAGTCACTCCCCTCTCTTCTCTTCCACCCCCTCCAACTCTCCTCACGCTCTGTGTCCAGTCACCCTGTACTTGCCTTGCTCTCTCTCTCTCTCTCTCTCTTCTCTTTCTCTCTCCCCTACCCATGTCTTTTAATTCAATTAAGGGCCAGGGCCCCACTCCGCTGCCATTACACCCTCATTTGCTTTCTGTGTTTTTTAGCCGTTGGTGTAATTCTGCAGTCAGGTGTCGAGGCCATCATAAATTAACAAGAAGCCTTATCACGGTGGACTTAATGTCTGGCAAAGAGAGCGGGAGGGAATGGGGAGCAGCGAGAGAGACACTGAGAAAGACGGAGACGGAGAGCTCATCTTCATATTTGCCTGGAGACATGGCAGAGTGGATGAGAGGAGGGACGAATAGCAGCAGCGGACGCACACATCATCATCATCATAAAAGATGAAGTGAGGAAAGATCGAAAAGTGAGCAACAGAGAGAGAGAGAGAGAGAAAAGGAGTGATGCCAGGGTATGACATCATTGGGGTAGTCCTGAGTGTCTTGTTCCAAATGGAGACAGTCTCCTAAAGCTGGGGACTTGCCAAGGAGACATTAACAGGGTTGCCTGGGACAGTGTGTATGTGTTTGTGTTTGTATGAGAAATAGAGGTAAAGTGAGTGCAAAAGGCAGCGTGAATGTGTTTTCACTAAGGGCCAACATGTCCGCACAGGTCCCACAATTTGGTGCAGGAAAACAGCTGCAATAAGTTTAATAAGACAACATAGGCAAGTTAACTTGTCATGTGATGTTTATCTTGCTGTTGCTAAGGAAGATTCAGATATCTGCATCTAAAGAAAGACAAAACTGAAATGGATAGATTCCTTTTAGACAAGTTTTACCTGTGAAATTGCCATTGGCCAGGTAAATAGCCTGGATGGGTGGTGCATCTGGCCGGTCTCTATTGTAGGCCTTCAACTCATATCTGTCAATCGGCCCTCTGATGTCACCAGTGGGTGGCACCCAGCTCACCCTGGCACTGAAGCCATTGAAGCTCTGCAATGAGGTGGGAGGCGCCACAACCCTGGGTACTACAGTCAGAGAGGGGCAAAATGAGTCAACATGACAGGAGCAGATTACTGTGAATCAAGACAGAGCAAGAGATAAACAACTACAAGCAAATAAACAAACAGTAATTAAACAAGGCAATACATAATGAAACAAGTAAGAGAATCAAAGACAAAAGAACGAGAAGAACCAAAGAAAAAAGAGAAAAAAAGCAAAACAACAGGTCGGGAGCACATGAGGTTAAAGAAAAAGCATCCCCCATCTCTCTGTGTTTTAATAGGCCCAGTAAATCATACCTCACCATTAGCATAAATAGTATTTATGAGAGTAGTAACTTTTTCAGCACTGATTTAATACAGCCAGCCATTCATTCTGGGCAGTATTTCACAGCAATCAGCCTCCCTCCTTCTCTATAGCACTCCCCTTCTTTCTCTCTTTGACACCCCCTGTAGTTCATGATGGTCCATCTCCTTCCCATCCTCCCTCTCTGTCTCTGTCTCACTACCTCATAACCACTTCCATCCATGCTGTACTTCCATCTCTCTTCAAAGCCAGCTCTACCATACTCAGCCTGTTCCTAGTCCAGAAGTCAACTGGTTGTCAGTAATAAATCCTAAAAACTGTAAAAAATGGGAAATTAGAAATTCAGATATTGTCATGCAGAAAACAGTTTGTATGTTCAATCTATCGTTCACCTCTTTGTTGTTCTTCTGTCAGTCATTAACTTCCCTTTTCACTACGACGCCTTCCTTCTCCACTTCAGTGATTATTACATCTTCCTGATTTCATCCCTTTTATCTCTTCATTGCCACCTACCTTGCATCTTTCCTCCTCTCACTTTTAGTTTTCTTCCTTTTCTGCCATTTCCTTGACTCCCTTCTCCCCCCCATTTCCTCTCGGTCCCTGTCCCTCATCTGCCTCTTTTCTCCTCAGTTCTTAATGTTTTTAGCACTTCCTCCCTCTCTCCCCTCCACATCTCTCCTCTCTCTGGTCATAGCATGGTGTACTGAGACCTACCAGTGTATCGTTCACTACTAACGAGCAGCTTTATATTACACAAGGGACCACACAGGCCATTCTGGGTTAACAGCCTTTTACTGGGATGCCCTTTATAGAGGCCTTATCAATCTCTCATACTGTCAGGCACATGTAATATCACGGGCTTTGGATAAGTCTCAGATACTGTACAAGATAGCAGTACTTTTACATCCAAAATCTGTTAGGAACAAAGAGAAACACTATATTGTCAACCACTGGGAGTATTTCTCCCTTGCTGAATGTGCCAAAGTTGTCTGAGTTAATGAAGTTTCTATTTTCAGATAATCATTCAATTCAACTATACAGTTAATGTATGTTCTTTTGTAAGTGAGGACAGATTACACAACAGATCACACAAACATACATTACACGTAAAGAGGAGCACACACAGTATGAGGGGCTTTAACTCTCCTTTGGGCTTAAGGGTCTTATCATTATCTCATACTATTAGAGTGTGTGAGATAGGGGGTGGATAGAGAGAGAGGAAGATACTGTACAAGATACTGTAAAAAAAAAAAAAAAGTGTACTGTGCTCGTGCACTGCATCATTTGGACTTGTGCGAAGGAGGTGTGCATGTGAGAGTGCATTGTTATGATATCATCATCATCGTCATAATCATCATCATCATCATCACATGTTGTGTTCTTACCTCTGCCTCGGCTGCGTCCTCTCTGCCATGGTCCTGCTGCCCAGCCTCCTGCAGCCAAGGCCACAAACCTGTACAAGTACTCTTCAAAGTGTGCATGTGTGTGTTTGAACATGAGAGAAAAGGGAGGTGGGATGGAAAGATATTAACATTCTTACAGTGAGAAAAAGACATATGAGACATATGCACAAAGAGATGCACCTTAGCAGTTGTTGATATGTCACTGATATTACATTTACTTATTACAGCATGCATGGTTCAGTGTGTTGGAAGTTGAATGATGTGTAGAGATTTTTTAAGAGTTTCCCACTTCCTTCTCAGGTGGTCTTTGTTAGTTACTGTATGTATGTACAGTACATGCAGTCTGTGCATACTTACCAGTGAAAGGCTGTAGATTGTAATCTATGGCTTGTGTCTTTCTCCCACTATACACCAACACCGAATCATTTCCTCTGCAGTTGAACCGGCTTTCGGTGGTGGGGCAGCCGTCTAAGTAGACTCTGACAGAACGGCGGGAGGCAACAGAGAGGTTTATACTTTGACTGGTAGAAGGGTTTTTTTCAGTTCTTATACTCAGATCCCTTATGCAACCTCCTAGGCCTGTGAAAAAGGACAGGGGTGGGTAAAGGGTAGAAGAGGGAGAGAGAGAAGGAGAAAAAGAAAGTGTGAAAAGTACACTTAGTGATATGCTTGTTGCCATTTTACACTGTAGCGTACCCTGAACTCATACAATAAATGTGCTTTGTCATTATTGCCATTCATTTGGACTGTTTTCATATTCCTCTGTTGATACTGTCTCTGTGCACATGCATCTCACCGTGTTTGTGACTTTGGCTGTCCAGAGCAGGATGCACAAGGTCCATCGGCACGCCCCCCAAGTACAAGGGGGAGTCAACTCTAAACCTCCCTGCTCCTCCCCCCCTTGTCTCCTCCGCCCAGTCGTTGACTGCGGCAGAGATGAGTGAGCCGCGTTTTGCGAAAGACAACTGTTTCCAGTCTCCATCGCAGTAGCTGAGCCCCACCCACATGCTCAGTTCAGTCACATGACCTTCAGAAGCAAGAATGAAGGACAGGAGACCACCCTCCAGCTCCACCTTAAAATACAGACCAACAAACACATCATCACAAGCAGATGCTTTGTCATGAGCTTCTCAACTTCGATTTGTGTGTTTTCAGTATTTGAGCAATGAAAATTTGAAACATCGACAACTCTGCTCTGCTCCTTACCAGTATGTAGTCTTCAGTTTGTGTGTTGTATGAAAAGAATAAAAGTGCATTCAGCTGGTCTGTTCTGAAATCCATAGAGATGTGAAAGTCCTGTCCTCCACTGAATACCTTTCTGGCCAGCTCCAGGTAACCTGAGACAAGGAGGAAATAATTACCAACAATGTGCCATTTTACGACCACACTCTAGGCTAAAGAAAGAAAACCTTTTTTTTTTTTTTGCTTTATTGGGAACCTGTAAAAATATATTTCTGGAGTCATATTTATTCCAAAGTGAGAGCCAAATAACAGATTAGAGGAGCAGGCACTTTTATAAAGCAATAATGGAGGAAACTTACACTGATGAACTCGATATTTCACACTGAGACCAATGAACCTATCATAATCATATTTATCAACATGAAGCAGCAACCTCATTACCACAAACACCTCCAGCAAGCATCTTATTAAGATATACAGAGTTGCCTGTGTATTAGGAGCACTAACAATTAAGTTTAAGTTGTATCTGAACATAGCATTCGTATGACTAATACACAACACAGAGGTTGTCTTCTCCTCTGCAATGTTAATACCCCATTGCCTATAGTCACGTTTCTGCACCACAGCATAAATAAATATAAATCTCAGTATTGAGTAAGACCTTGTGTTGATGTGTTTTGTCCTTTTGAAACAGTGAAGGAAATAAAAAAACAAACAAACTAACATCAAAACCATTATCAACCACAATCAATGAGATCCTACCATGACCCAGAAAATGGGCTCCATCCACAGTCTGAACAGGACATCCTTCCCAGTTTTCATACACTGCCACCTTCTTTGTGGCTTTTGCCCAGTCCAGGGATCTCCATTCTTCCGAGGGACTGTCAGTCACTTTAAAACTCACGTCTTTGAGGCAACCAGAGAAACTCTGTCGAACCAGTCGGGCATCACCTGGTAAGACAGACAAAAATTAACGCTATCAACATGAATTTCTGGTGCCATAACATTTCGGGAGATGCATTTAAATATGTAGAGAGAAATAAGCAATAGCTAAACAGAGCTCAATGGCCAAAAATGATCAAATCAATCTAAGTTAGAGATTATAAATATTAATTATCAAAAGGGGAATGAGTGGAAATGGATTTACCTGAATCCTGTCTAAGCACTGTAAAGTCTTCAGGAAGTCCTCCAACAAATACCCCCGTGTTCTCACCAATGATGGTGCTGCCACTGGAAGCTGAAGCACTTCCTGATAGTAAGGATGAAGGTATTACACATAAATGTAGTAGAGAAAAGAAAAAAAGAGTAGAAAGAAGATGAACAGCACAAATATGGGATGGGGCATATTTGAATCAGGGAAAGACAACATAAAGAACAGAACAGAACAGAAAGACTGAGTGTGAGAAAGGTTTTACTCTTTTAGTCACTATCCACATTTACCTACAACGAAAGAAAGTGTTTGAAGACACATTTTAGGAGCAACTGGGGCACATTAGTGTGTTTCTGTGTATGAAACAGTATTTTTCTCATCAGACACAGAGTGGCTGGGATTAACCTGGCTCAGACTTCCATGCAGAGCTGGGGGATTTACATACATAGAAACTCACATCCACACACATAATTTGTCTGCCTCAGACTGTTCACAAGCACATGTGCAAATCCTCAACTGAAAAGGCGAACGCAGATTTGCTCTTATTTATGTTCTCACAGAGAGATTACACACACAGACGTGGTCGGTATGAACATGAGAAGAGTTTTACCTTTGTATTGATTGTTTACAAGGAGTGTTCCCACGGCCCCTCGCCTTGTTGCTATGATGTTGTGCCACTGTCCGTCATTGTAGCGTCGCTTTCCATCACCCTGCACACTCATAGCCACCGCTGAGCCCTACACACACACACACACCAATGGGCAAGAATTAAAACACATACACATTAATGGTGTTGTGAAGACGACCAATTGACTTATACTTGTTTCCTGACTCTGACCATAGGTCTGGCAACTGTGTTTTACAGTAATCGCTAAAGTAAATCTGTGACCTCTGGCTCAACATAGACCACTTTTAAAATCACAGTGCAATCAAACATGCTTACTTTGTAACATTTTAAATTATTGCTTCTTTATCACTCTGCCGCGCGAACAAGGTTAGGCAATAATTGATGACACACATCAACGCGCACCACATACACATATAATCATCAAAGTGTTGTTACAGGGCTTTTTGCCACCTATTAAGTATGACATCATTGTTGTGATCAGCTTTTAGCAAGTAGGCAAAGAGTAATGTAGTAAAACGAGAGTAACTGATATGTGCACACCCACTCAAACACACCAACATATACATCCACACACACACACACACACACACACAGAGTGATGAAGATTTAATGATGAGATCAATAAATGTATGAATGCCAGAGTATATCAGCCTCTGACATCTTTACTACCTTTGTTAGACAGCTCTGCTTAACAAGACAACACAGGGGGAGTTTCTGTACCGCTTCCTTTCTCAACAAACACACACAGTTAAATCTATAGGGAAAGTACTGCGATTGGAAGAACGGCTACAATGAGGTGCCCTTGAGCAAGGCATTAAGAACTTATTTACTCAGTAGATTTGTTTAACGGGCAGAAGGCTGGTGGTTGTTTTACTGAAACGGAGAAGTTGCTGAACAGGTGCCTGAACAGGAACTAAAAAGGGCTGATCCAAAGTGCTACCCTGGTGTCTTTCCTGGCTTTACTTGACAGCCCCTGACTCTGTGTGTGGTTGTGCGTGCGTCAATCTCTTATAGAAACAGGTTGAAGTGGTTTGTCAGATAACTTTCAGATCTCTTTTTCCATTTTCTTTGTTTCTCCATCTCTTCCACTACTAAACTCTCATGTCTCCCATCTGATTTCAGTCGTTCATTCCATGCCAGTCAAGACAAATTTAAACCTTTTTTGAGACTTCTGACCATCTCTCCATCACAATTTATAATTTTAAAGCACCATTTTGAAAAATCATGTTATAGATTATATTGGTCTGTGTAGCATAAGACACATTTTATAAACCAGCCCATTCAACCATCTGTAATGTTACAGAAAGAGATGAGTACAGATGGTGATGATCAACTTTTTGAACTGTACAGTCATTTCCTGTACTTTTCACCAAAACTTCCACAAGTATCAATGGCACCTGGGGGCAGGTGAACTGTTGTCATGTTGTCATCCCACTTTAGTTTAAAAAGATCACAAGACGACCGTTGTTTTGTGAGACCACTTGCTATTGCCAGACTCCTTTCATTTACATGTTTTTCTGTTTCTGTTACCAGCACTCATTTCAAAGCTCTTTCCAAATAACTTCCCTGCTAGTAGAATTATTTTTATAACAAACACCTACGTCTAACAAAGTCACTGTACAAGTTGAGACAATGGCTGTGCTGTGATTTTTGTGAGATGATCCCTCAGAGGGAAGGTAACAAGCTCATTCAATGCAAGGCAACACAGTGGAAGTACAACCTTGTGCTTGCAGGGCAATATTGTCACCTCTCTTTTATTTGTCCAAAACTCTGCTTGAGTTGGTGCTACAGTAGATGTTGGAAAAGAGATCTGAAAAGTCAGTAAATCTAGCGACAAAGGTGTTAAGTTGGCAACACTGTCGATTCATTTTGGAAGAGCAAAGACCAGTGGGGAAACTCCAACACTGGACTGTAGAGCAATGGTGTAACTTCAACTCTCAGTGAGTCAGCAACACCTTACATGCTTTGTGTGTGTTTTGCTAAGAGGGAAAGTAAACAGGAAACCCTCTAATATCAAAAATAGGCGTAGCTTATAAGAACCAGCACCAATCAATGTGTATGCACTGGTTCACATGAATAACTTTTAGTATAAATGCTTTTGAAGATTATAAAGCTTTTTTTTTTTTACCATCAAACAGTGAAGAACTGTAAATTATTGTTAGGGTGTAATCTGTAAGTGCATATGTGTGAGTGTGATTGTGTGTAGGTGTGTGTGTTACAGTAATCAAGCTCCAGTGATTTGGTTTATCTATTCAACATGTGAAAGAGAGTGTTTCTCTGTGCGTTTCAAAGTATGTGTGTGGCAACTCGCATGTGCACATATTTATGAGCATATCACTTGCCTGTGTCATGCTAAATTACTCCCCCCTGCACTGGTAATCCCATTAGGCTAGCTCAACAGGCTAATAGGGGGAAGTAATGGGCCCAGCTATATGTATCTAGGGGAAGACTAATAAGCCATGACACCACTCCCACTGTTAATTACCCCAAACTAGCCTAAACAAAGGAATCAACCCAGTTGGAGAAGACACACATACACTCAATTGCTCTTCCAGGTACATACATAACCACAGACATGCACATCAACACTGCAAATCAACAAAGACCCATTCAGTGGCGTAAAACCCGCTGCGCATGGCGATACATCCTATAGTTCCATTTAAATGGAGACGTTATGATAACAGGATTGGATAGTAGCAGTGATAGGAGCAAAAGCCTAAGTGTGTCTATTTGTTTGAGTGTGTAATTAGTTGGTGGCCTCATGGAAGCATGTGTAATCATCTCCCATCATCACTTTCATCATTGAAGTCGTTGACTCTTTAACCCCTCTACATGTGTCTGTATGGATGGATAAGGGAAGCAAGGCTGTGTATTTCTACGTGTGTGTGTGTGTGTATGTGTGCCAGGGTGCAAAGCTTAATTAGCTTGCAATTGGTATTCACGCGTGGTGACTGCAGGGAATGAGTTAATTGCAGTCCAATTCAAACGTTGACACACTTTCAAAGTTTTTTCCCCTTTCCCTGTCTCCCTGACAGAAACCAATGAGGGGCTACAGATCACATTTATTAGATGAGAGCTAGTGAGTAAGGAAATAGGAGACGCAGGAAGCTTGAGAGAGAGAAAGATGAAGAGCCAGAGGTGGATAGAGGAAAAAAGAGGGAAATGCATGTGAAGGTGAAGAAATAAGTCAGAAATAAAAACAAATAAGATAATGTGCATGAGAAAGATTTAGTACATGGTGTACAAAATGGGTTAAATAGCCACTAAGACTGCAGTACATTTCACACTAAACTTAATTTTTGCAACTTCTGCTGAAGTGGGGAACAACATCATGCTTGCTACAACTTCTGGTGTTTATCTAATGGTACGCAGATGCAGTGGTTGAAATATCTAAAGATAATCTTCACAAATCAAATTTACAGATGTAGCAGTTTTTCCAATCATTATCTTCAAAGTATTTTTTTTTAAATGGCTTCACATACCTGTGGGTCAAACAAAAAGTAAGGGCGTCCATTTTTCATCTGAATAGCCAGGAACTCTTCTTGATTTCCAGGAGAGAAAGCACAGAGCAGCAGGCCATCTAGGGACCGAGTCTTGAAACTCAACTCAACACCTGATAAAAAAGTAAGATGAGGAACAAGGGTGAGATGGGGGCAAAATATTTAATTTACTTTCATTTGTTCACAGGAATTCATTTAACATAGGTCCACACATCTAATACTTATTTTGCAATTTTGTCACATGGTTATGAAACAATACATTGAAGCTGAGGAACCACATAATGTGTCCCTTTACTTAAAAGACCACAGGATGCAAACTCAAGTATCTTGAGCCCATATGGGTGGAGTTGTGGAAGATGTTGTCAGGGCACACATGTACTGTAATGTCTTACCATCTCTGTATGCAAATATGTTGTCTGTACGTCCAAATATTCTGAACTAAGACTTTGACTTGACACCACTTGCACAACACAAGTGTAATTAAACAGCCAGTCACAACCTTTTCTGTCATAGTATATATATAGTATATATGGTATACACCAGACTGAGGCCAATTGCTGTCTTCAAAGTCAAATTTGGAAGTTTGGTATACTACAGTAAATGTGTGTAAATAAGTGAATGAGAAATGGGATGTGGGAAACAAGGGATGTGTGAATGTATTTCCCCTATATCTTCACATATCGTCTACGTTCAGTGTTTCCCAAACACCAACAAAGTTTGAGGCCGACTTCATTTCCTCTATAAGCCAACTGTCTGGGGTAATCTGACGACTATACTTAAGGGAAAACATGGACTTCAGAAGAGTAGCCTGAACATGCAGACCTGCCTCCACGACTTACACAGCTCTAACTTCTCATTCTCTTGCTTTTATCTCTTAAAACCTTAATCTTCCATTGTATAATTTAGAAAAGATGAAGTAATTAAAAGATGGAGTGGACTCAACAGATACAAATTTGATGAAAATAGAAGTGATTGAATCGTTGTAAATGTCAACTCAAGCTTCCCTTAATATCAACATACTTATGGTAGTTGATTTAGGAGAGATATTATAGATTTTTAGCACATTCTTCAGCATTTTAAAGTTACAAGACTCTTTTATGCAAGGGTTGTTGCTGCATCGCATTCAACACAGCTGTCCTGCCCCTGTCGTAGGTGGTGAGGTGCTTCATTTCTTGAACGCAAACTGTGAATCAAAGATTTGGCAATGTGGGAAAATTGGGGGGAAAAGGAGTGCGTCAAACACCCACAGTGCAGAGAATTCATCCAGCGTACTGTCTTGTCATGTTACTTAGGATCAGAGATTGAATCTTAATCCACTACTAGATCCACAGCAACACAGACCATACGGTTTTATGTGTGTCTATGAGTACGTGTGCGTTTCCTCAGCTCTTTTTGTCTCTGTAGAAAACAGAAGTGTGGGAAGATCTAAGGAGTTGAACGGAGGGTTCATCAGAAGCCGGTGTAAAATAATTAGTGTGTGAATTCACTTAAGAAGGAGAGAAGTCAAACAGTTACATGGCACGCTCAAGATGAATACAGACTATAGGTTATGTCTCAAAGCTCCCGGTTTTTACACTAATTTGAATGAAAAATACTTTTTCTGTCAGTATATTTGCAACAGGTGCTGCTGGTTTAGAGCAAAGAATTGTGAGCTGCAAGGACCAAAAACAATAATTTATCTCAGACAACTTGTATCACACTTTGTGTGAGCAAAGTTGCATGAGGTCTTTGATATACAGCCTGTAGGTGTACAAGCAGTATCACAGCCAGTGCTGGCAACAAGTATAGCAGTTAGGTGTGTCAGAGGTCCATACTTAAATGTACATATTTGAAAATATCCTTCTGGACTTGGTCGGAAGTAGACACATGCTTTATGGGACGCAGTGGGTATACAACAAAATAAATATTAAAGAATCTAAGAAAAGAAATACCACACTTTATCTTTCAAAAATGGGAGGCTGAGATGCACTTTAATAAAGGTATAAATGTAAGAGTGTAAAAAAAAATTACAAAATGGACCGATTCTGGATTGTCCACATTTTCAATAGTGTGGAAAATCAATAGTACAGTAACTGTGGTTGTAGCATACAGCTAAGACAAAAATGTTCTTTACATTGCATTGACTTGCATTCTGTACATCAAGTGGACATGTGTCATTTACATTCATGACCTTGTCACCACAAAGATGAGTGAAGTCATGACAGATACCTGACATTACATTATCCCGTTTTAACCTTCTCTCTCTCTACCACCCTCCTCCCATCTCTCATCCCTTCCTTTCTCCCACTGCTTTTAACCTTCCTCTTCTTTTTCGTGACCTTTTCATTCCTCTTTTTTTTCTAGAACTATTGCCTTGTCTGAATGTTTTCCCTCTTTGCATCTTCAATTCCCCTTTTCCCTGTTTTACTCCCCACTCTGCGCCTTCCTACAAACCCCACTTCTCTCCTTATACAGTATTACTGCTCAAATTTGTACATATTTTTTTGTGTGGTAAAAGAGACTGTAGACAACATCAAACTGTGTTTTCTATAGTTAACGTCATCATAGGAGGTACATATTAATCACAAGTCATACACACTTGCAACCAAAGCTACAAATGAAGCTAAAGGACCCTAACACACTCATTTGACCTGAGTTCAGAGAAGCACATAACTAATGGTCATTCTTCATTATATACAATTCATAACAGAATGTGCAATCGTCGCATACATGAAATGGTAAAGATGATGCATACAGACAAGATGCACAATATCCTCAAATGTGCTATGATGCATTATAATACAAAGGTGGACCCCAAAGTACAGAATTAAAAAAACTTCACACCTGCCAAACTGCAGTAAGTGTTAATGTAGTGATTAGATAGATTTTCAGTCATTACTTGCGAATACAGACCAGCCATTGTGACCACTAATGTATGCATGTATATACTTTACTACATGTGTTCTATTGATCTTTGTTTTATTTTGCCTTCCATATGTGTATAACTATTGCACAGTATGTTTCATGAGCCTGTGTGATGGGAAGGAACAGATTGCCAACACATGCTTGGCCAAGGTGTTTCGTCCAAATGTACGACGTCTAAGTGACACTGCTTGTGCTCAGCATTACTTCCTTCAGATTCCCCCACAGGACTTGTGCTACTTCACACTGACAACCACTTTGGAGCCATCAACAGGCAAACCTGAGCACACGTTATGACAGGTGACTTTGTTGCACATGCAGAGTACATGGCACACACACATACATGCACTTGCTGAACACAGGAGTCACACAAACACAAAACACCAGCATGCATGTACACAAACACTCTACAATTGACCCTAATGCATCACAAGTTAATGCTTAATGTTAAACAATGATTGTGAAAAAACCAAAGACAACCATTAATCAAGTTTGATATACTATATAATGAAGTTCTTTCAATTTGCCACTCGTCTTCCTTACTTTGTCCCCGAAGTAATTACTTTAACGACTGGCCTATTATTTTCCTAAATTAAAAAAAAGAAGTGACATGCCTTAAATTGGAAAGTTTGTCTAGAGTGTTACACCAACTGTGGGGCTGTTAAAATCAATCCTTCATCCCCTTAGGAGGATGAATGTGCTCAACAATCTAATTGATTAGGATCATCCTCTGAGGAGCACAAATGTTTTCACAGTGTTCTCCTGGCAATCTGCCCATTCAGATATTTCTGCAAATTTAATGGCATTTCATGCTAAAACATCCTGGTTTGGAGGAAAGTGTCGAACTGACTGAACGACCAACCAACCGAGCAAGCAACATCATCCTTGGAACTCACATCCATCCAACCAGTGATAGAAAGCATGAGATTTCTTCCTACACCTCAGCTTCTCCTTAATAAACACATCAATGGATTGTTCATAATTCTTTTGTATCAAAGTCTGAGGGTTTTTTTTTAATATAATGAGTGATACGTTAGTTAATGTACTGTAAAGATTACATTTTATGACCTACAAGTACATAAAACCAATTAGCGTCACACCATCAACTTTACAGTTAGGTGAGAGAATTTAGTTTTTAGAAAAAAAAACTGGTTAAAGAGCACTTTGAATGTAATTGATCATTACTGAATGTTTGCTTCTCTTTGTGCTGTGGCGAGAGGATTTTTGTCATATTCCAACATTAACAAGTAGCAATATTCAATTATTTTAAGTTTTCAAAATAATCTTATTTATTAGAAGGTATTGTTTCATGTGCTATTCTATTGTTTCTCCTCTCTCTGTCTCAGTAAACAGTGGAGGTTGTGTGTAATCATCTACACAACATAACCTGAATAACTCCAGTCATGTTAGCTCTCTGCTGGCATTAATCAGAGCCTGGCGTATTAATGAGAGCGCGGCAGCTAGCTAATTACACCCATAGATTCTGCAGCAGCCCATTAAATATACAAATGACAGAATTAAAGAGCCCAGCCTCTTCTGATTAATCTTTAAATGGGGAAAAACTAATGATGTCTGTGCAAACTTTCCCTTCACACATTTCTCCCCCTCTCCTCTCAACGTCAATGCCTGGCAATCAATCATATTAATTAAGGAAAAATAATTTGTATCATTTAACATTTCCCTCTTTCCTGCTCAGTTGCTGCAGTGGGGCTGCAGCATGTACTGTATTAGATATGTCTGGAAATTATCCAAGTCTATTTGTTCCCGCATTCATTTTTTCATTTTTTTTTTGGCCCTTTTTTCTAAAATATGTTTGTGATGTTTCATCTCTCTTCATTTAGTGTGTGTTGAAGAAATACATCTGGATTAGTGAAGAAATGAGCAGGCCATCATCCTCATTACAATCAGACCATTTCAGGCTCAAATACTTAAGAATTATAAATGAGGATACAGGACTATATGATCTGTTTTGAACCAGTATCCAGTTAATTCTTCTTTTTTAATGTATATAAGTACACACTCCAATTTTAATGCACAGAGTCCTTAATCCAAAGATGAAGAGCAGGAAGTCAAATCATAGGGCTATGGATACAGAAACATTATAGGTAAGATAAATGGACTAACATGCATTTATGGAAACAAGCACTTACAGGGTATTCATATCACAGCATGATTGCATATCGTTATAATCCTGTTTTATCCAAAGTAAGATTCAGTGTAGTAAATATTGACCTCAAGTGCCCTACATTCATTCAGCATTAAGAAGCATCGTTCATCACAAGTGAGCAGACTTATCATTTATGGAAATATGTGCTCCTACCACAATAATTGCACATGGAAAACAACCTATTTGGCCTAAAATTATTTTAGTAAAGTGGCCATAAAATTAGAGGTTAAAGGGCAAATATCAAGTGATTTTACATGGTAAACCTTTTAGATCCTAACTAGATTTAACATATATAACGTTGTCCCAGTTAAGAAATAAAAAAAAGCAGCATTAAGAACCTCAAATAACTATTTAAGCAAACAATGAATTAATATTTGTTACATCTTACATACGTTAAGTCTTCTGAGAAATCAAAAGAATCTGATTTCATAGCAATCTGTGTTTCACATTTTGTATATATATGTACATACGTTTTGACTGAAATACCATCAGGTCGTATCATAAGACACCAAAGACTATTCAACTCAAATAAAAATTTAACATTTGTTATTTCTGGGGTTACTACTGTAGATTTCCACAAGACATCAACAATTGACGAGTCTCTCCTCAGTGATCAATTGACTCTCGAGGGGGCATTACACTGCATTACATTCATAATCCAATTTGGCTTTGATTTGTTCGCTGTTCCGTGCGCTTCGATGGGAATAATTGTCTGTAGATGATGCTATTAGTATTGATGGTTGTAAAAGGGCGATGGTTTGAGGACTGCCGACACATTGATGGTCCAGAATAGATCCGGTCTGAAAGTGATTGTCTGATCCATTACCCTTTATGAAGGAGGAGAGTGGAGATGAGTCCAAACCCTCAAGAGCAAAAATCATCATCTATTTGCTGGTAGTAGTCTGACAGATCTATTTACCTTTGTGCTGAAGAGGCATGAATATGATCAAAAAATCATCATTTGTTGATTTGTAATACAAACACTGCGTTCAGAGACAGCAATGAATGAGAATCAATGCGCAAAGATAAAGAATAATAAGAAATACAACTGTTGGGATATCTAAACAAAAAAAAGGTTGTATTAATTTGCATTACAACTTTGTATTTCACTTTTTTACCATTTGTTTTACTCTATTTCAGCCACACCCTTTTCACAGTAGTACACTTATACACTTTAATGCCACTTGCATTGATACAACACAGTTATCCTTTGCGGGGAAGGGAAACCAAAGGGAGAGTTGAGCTCTTATCTACCAGTTTTCACTGCCTAATAGGAAGTGGTTGCTCCTATTGCCTCTTTTTTGTCGTCAACTTATTACTTCCTGTTTTTTATTTAACTCCTTCTCTCCACCTTTCCATCACGTTAAGGCCACTTTAAATTTAGTACAATTTCGCTCTGTGAGCTGCGATAACTTGGGCTTTAAAATGAACTGTACATGGACCCCTCTGTGTGGGGGGCAAACATAATTGGGTGTTTTGGATACAACACGATTATGTGACCAACCAACACAGACAGCTTTATTGGCTCAATTACAGTTGGACGCTGTCACATAAGGATTACAGGTCTGCATGGAGATAGGAATTTATCACAAATAAAAACTATGGTTTGCCCACAAATGTAAATTTGTTTTTTTGAAAATTTACAACTTCGACATGGTTAAAAAAAACCTTTGACATGGCTTGTAAATATTTAAACTATTTAAATATTGTGTCCACACAGAAAGACATAACCAGTGATACAAGGTTTGCGCAGGACAGTCGAAAGGCTTTGCCTGCTCAAATCCCACTGATTAGTATCAGCAGTCATTAATTATGAGCGTCAGACTGGGTGATGTTCTCAGATGAAGCAGAACATGTTTGGCTGTGCTGCTCAACCCTCTAATGATGCTGGTAAACAGAAAGATAATTGACCTTTAAGATGACTGGGGAAGTCATTCTAGAGGAATGAGACTGAGAGAATGACTGAGAGAATACAGCACAAACACAGCACACCACAAAAACATACCTGCAAACTCGGGCTCCTATGCAGTATATAACTCACATGCACAGTTTAGAGCAACACGGACAGACATGCTGCTCATTTTCTGAAACACACACCTAGGTATATCTAGACATACTACCTGTGAAGTCAGTGTTGACAGGGAGAGTGTCACTGGGAAATTGGTAGTAACTGTTTCCGGGGAATCTGGTTCCTCTCCCAACAGGAACTTGTGGGTCAGAGAGAGAGACATCTGTCCTCTCCACCTGGAAATAATAACAATACACAATACGAATAACAATTTGCAGGAACAATACCAAGTCTTTGTTTTAGGACTGTCATATTTTTAATCAGAAATAACAAAGAAAAACATGGAGAATCATATACTTATGTCTCTGTCTTGTACATGTCACTGTACATGTGTCATTTGAGCTTTGTATATCAGAATCATAATAATACGTATTTACTGTATATCATTTGACATTTATATTATATTACAAATCCAAGTAAAACTCAGATAATAAGAAGCTGTTGTTAAGTATGATGTTAATAAAGCACATACCATGCTAACATTTGCCAATTTGCAATCAATGCGAAGTACAGCTAGATTTGTAGATATTTAGTCATAAACCAAAGAATTTTGATGTGACAGTGGCACTGGATGAAAAGTCAAGGGGCCGCCAAAGAGATTAAAATTTATCTGAAAGGGAGGGGGTTTGAGTGTGTGTAGCAAATTTATATCCAACAGCTGTTGAGACATTTCAATTAAAATCACAAATGTCAACCTAATCGTGGTACCAGGAGAAAAGTCATTAAGATTCATCCTCTGGGAACCATGAATGTCTGCACCAAATTCTGTGTCAATTCATTCATGTTGCGATATTTCACTCTGACACAAAATGGTGCTTTTAATTACATCTGTACAGAACTCTACCACAGGTCTACGTAGGATGTGCATGGGTATGAATATTAAACTGACCTGATATAGTGGGTGTGGTCCATTGAGTTGGACTGGAGGGTCCCAGTCTATCTGAATGGTGGTTTCATTTACTGGATGTAATCGAGGTGGAAACAGTTCTGTTGGAGCTGAGGACAGAAAGGAAAAAAAAAAAAGTTTAATAATAGTAAAATAATAACTTTCTTAATATTTTCAAGCACATAGCAAATATCTAGATGTGTGTGTTGTTCCCTCTTTCTCAACACAATGTTGTCGTTGTAATCATGAAATGAAATGATTTTGTGAGGTTGATCTTATTTTATTCTATTTTTTAATAGAATCACTCTAACGCATTTCTCATGTCTATTTTATGGCCAGACTGCACAAATGCCCCATTTTCTTTTAACGGAGGGTCAATTTAATTTCCTTCTTTCGCTTTAGATGTTAAATTAAATGTCCCTTTGAAACACACTGGGAGCTACTGGAGCCGCAGTCCCAACATGTATCATAAATAAATCAAGCAGAGACTGGCTGATATAGTGAGAGCAGATATATAAGAATGGAGAGAGAAACATAGCAAGTGATGGACTGGTGTAGAGATGGGAAAGATGTGTGTGTATTAAGTGTCATTCCATCGCCATGTATCCGCATATGTGTGTGTGCGCGCATTTCAGTAATGGTCTAAATGGTGTATGGTAGGAGTAAATTAGCTCTTAGTGACACACATGTGGACAATCTTCAGTGTGAGTTCTAATAGAGCTCTTAAAAGGGAGGTGGACAGCTTGTCTTAGGTGGCTCATCTTGGCACATCAAACCATAAATTACTTCCAATCGATAGCTTACCAGTCTATTGAAATTGAGCTATGGTGACATTTAGAACACACACACACACACACTAAAGACACACAGACACACACACAGCTAACAGCCTTGCTTTAAACGTGGATGTCCTGTGTTGATGTATAATCATTTAGAAAACAATTTTATTCTTTTTGGTGATAGGGGCACTAGGAGGTAGGTAGATAAACATGTAAACATGTGACAGCTATTATAGAAGTTAGTCTGGGTCTTTAAAAATAGAAAATAATTATGTGTGAGTCCTTGAAGACATTTATCTTGTGAACAACTATCACTTACAGGATTTGTACATGAGTGCAAATGAGGGTCCCTGGGGCTCTAAATGAGACCAAGGAGCAAAATGCACTATGATGACAACATGTAAATCTATTGGGACAGCTTTATTGGGAGTTCAGCTGTATTAAAGAGTAGAAGAGACGCAAATTAATATAGGGCTGACACTGGGCAGGATACAGACAGGACAGCCATGTAATTGGTTTTAAACACAGATCCAATAGTTAATAGTCAAATAAAAGGCAATCACAAAATGTAGAAGATTTGTGCAGCAACAGGTTCACCGGGATAGGGGAAAAAAAGAACTCAGCAAAATTGGAGACATGTATAACAGGGACACATTTTAGCGATGCCAAACTTATCACCTCAAAATTAAATTCTCCCACCTCCCTGCTCTTGTTTTGTCGGATGATCTAATAATGTCATAAACGTATGCTTCTGTGTGTTGATTCCAGACAGGAAAGAAACTCTGTTGTCTAAAAGAAAGATCATGGAAAAAAGCTGAATATTAAACCCGTGTCTTTATCCTTTGTGCAGTGACAGAAAATGCCATGCCTCCATTAACTCATTTTCTTTTCTCACTTACTCATCAGTTACTGCCTTCTTGGGAATAAGGTGTACAGTCTGTAATTATGGAGCACTACATGTTCTGGGCAGTAGGTGTCATGGATAAGTTCATCACATAATAAAAACTGGACACCCAGTCCTATCCACAGAACACCCATTTCAAAAGGATTGCAAACTTTGACAGACGTGAAAGTGCAGTGGAGTGAGTTTCAGTGTGTATTTATGTTTGACGTTATATTTTGTGTCACATCAGACAGCTTTCCTTCCTACTGCTGTACTGTATTTTCTGCGTGTCATGCATTCATTTATTGTATCTGCTTGTTAATTCACCGAAATGTACTTAACACTTTGACACATTCAGTTTGACGAAAGCCACTTGCCTTATCACGGTTGTGCTCAAACACACACATACAGTACTACATACACACGCACACACACACGCAAGGTTAACAGTCCACCAGAAAGGTTAATTTTAGCTGCCGACATGGTAATGAAGCAGCTAAATCATGGGCCAGCTCCCAGGAGCAATTGTGCATGTGTGTGTGTGTTTTCTGTTTTTACAGCAACTGACATGTCTTAACAGCCTCTTAACGTACAGTTACACCACGCACACAAGCACACCACTTATTGACATGGCGATCCCTTGCCATGCATATTTCTCTCCTCAAGAAGGGCCTCAGGCCAATTATGCGTAAATCAATAAAGTTCCTGTTCTGTTGAGTGGTGTTACAGTGTGAGTGTGTATGTGTGTATGTCTCTCTTTGTGTATGTCTTGTAGAACAAGCCTTTATGGATGTAGGATACATAAAACATCACCATCAGCCCCTGATTAGCCACTCACTTTACGTTGTGATCGATAACTTTGTGGGAAGACACACACACACAATGAAACAACTGCATATGCATCAACACACGTGGACAGAAAGCTCTTTCCTTGTGTCGTTATGTCTGTCTCAGTGTGCGCGCTAATGTTTAGTCATGTGCTTTGGTGTAACTCCAGTGGTTTCACAGATGCTGTCTGCTCACTTACAGCAGATGGTAGCTGGCTCTAATGGCCCTGCCTTGTGTGCAGTAGATTTATCAGCGTATCAGTTCTGCGCTCAAGTAGCTCTTACAAGGAGTACACTTAATGTGAGGATAATTCCCTCCACAAACTCAGTTACTTCCAGGATATATAGCTGTATCACATTGTTTGCTTCATTTCTAAAGAGACCAACTTGTGGAAATATGTGTGGGAAAATCATGTGTGGAGTTTTTAGTCAAGAGAAATGATAGTAATGAGAAATATTACAAATATGGAAACGTAGGACTGCTACAGTAGAAATACTTTTGGTTTGGATGAACAGGAATGTTTAGTGGTATGGAGTAAATACTCACAAAAATAAAAATCTTATGACGGCTTATGACAGCTCATTTGTGCCCTTTTTATAAATGGAGAGGCAGAAGGTGTGAGGCAGAAGGTGTGCACCTCTCTCAGGTTATTCTTCAAAAAATGTTATATTTACGTGTTTTCTGTTTACTCTCAAGATGATAGTCTTAAGCCAAATGAAAAAGAAAAGTGATATGAGATGTGGAGCTAAAACAGACGCAAAACACCCAGCGGAGAAACACATGCTATGCAAATTGTTTTGAGATTAAAAAAGAAAAATCTGCCAAACGGCATATGCCATTATCATTTCTTATAGCTGAAACAAGGGACATCTTTGGCATTGGATGAAACAAAACGGTGGCAACAGATGTGGCTGTTAAAAATACATTCAAAAAGTCAACTGGGTACAATAAGCCATATTGTATTGTACTGTATTACAGTCAAGAGAAGTCTTTGGAATTACTTGAAATAAACAGCATGGCTGTGTCAACAGATGTAGCCATTAAATATACATTTAAAAAGTCCACCGATTACAATATGAAGCATCATTCATCACAATAAACATAAGGAAGGACTTTTTGAGAACTGTATGAAATGAAGAAATTCGGCATGTCAACAGATGTAGCTGTTTAGAGCGTGTTCAAAAGCACAAATCCCTGAGCAAGTATTTCTACATGAAAGGTTCTTTTTTCACATCCACTCAGCGCACTCATTGTCTATTCACCTGAAAGAATAAAAACAAAAACAAAACATAAAATGCGCAGCAAGAGTGTAGCCCATGAGTGAACAGATGGAAAAGTGTGTTTAAGGGTCAAGTGTCTGTGCGATGTGTATATTGCAGAGTGATTCAAGTTTCTGTGCTGCCATGTGCTATTTTGTGTTTAAGTGAAAGCGCGAGGCAGAGATTGAAGTGATGGATGCTAAGAGTGAAAAAGTGAGACTGTCAGAAAGAAACAGACAGATAAAGGGAATGAATAAAAATTCTGTGTGTGTGTGTGTCTATGTCATCCTGCACTGATCAATTAGTGCTCATCTCATTCCCAGAGATTTGTGCCTGAGTTATTAAACACAGCTAATTCATCCTACTTCCATAACGGTTATAAATCTAAGAAAGAGGGAGAGAGAGAAGAGAGGAGAGAGACATCGTATGTGTGTTTCTGTAACTGTGTGTATGTGTGTGTGTTTGATTCATGGCCAGCAGGAAGTGTGAGCTACGCCACATTTTTCTCCTTGTAATTAACAGTAAATTGTTTTTACTGCCGCTTGCCATGAATATCCCCTCTGGTTAACACGACAAATGCTGTCGACACTCAAGTACCCAATGACTGACTATGTGCTTCTGGATGTGTGTGTGTGTGTGTGCGCGTACAGTATGTCAGCGGCTTGTGTTGTAGTAGTTATGAAGACAACACTGCACACTTAAGTAATTCAATATTACACGCAATATGTAAGTGATCGGCCATTATCCTTCAAACAGACAATTGCATTTTTTAAACTTTAGTGTCATTAAGGAGACCCCCGCGTCTCTTGTTTACACTGCACCACCAGAAGTGGATAATACACTGGAACTGTTTTCATTTTCCTGACATTACAGTAGTTTTTATACTGTAGGTACACAGAGCTGCTTACTGGAGTAATGCAGTGTGAATTTTGTTCATTTGTGTGTTGATCTGTTTGTTTCACCTGCTGGTAGGGTCCGTCCTGAGCTTGGCAGACTGGTGATGCAACCTGTCTTTGTGCAGAGTGTCACAGTGAAGTTGTACACATGGTAAGGCTTCAGTCCTTTCACTGTATAGACTGGCCGTGACGATGAATCCGCTCTGTGCAAGACCTGAAAAAGGGACTTATGGTGAAAGTCTGGCATGATAATTTAATGTGCCATTTAGGGAAAATAAAATAATTAAACTATGAGCAGAAGTTAAGTCTGTGTCAGTTGTTCTATTCATTAGTTACAACCGCATGTGTGTATGGGTCTTACCTGATTAACTACTGGAGGGGCATAGGGATTGGTCGTCTGCTCAGTGAGCAGGTTGACCCGATATTCTGTCACCCGTCCTCTGGCGATGACGCCCTGACCCTCAGTTGAGTTCCACAAAACTTTAAGACTGCTGGATGACAGCGCAGACACTTCTGGAGGAGCCATCAACTCTGGCACTTTAAACATACACAGACACAAATGCATTATGAAAATAAAATATCCACATTTGAATGAAATACAACATTAATTAACAGGTTGTTACATTTTGTATTGAATTAAAATGAACTTTGTATTTCTTGATATTTTTAAGAGTGTGCATGGAAAGGGGAGGGAACAAATAAGATGTGAAGTACTACTCACAATTCCTTGAATACGTTCAATGCTAATGTTATGCAGGACACCATTTCCCCTGCCTGTCACAATTCTTTTCAATAATCTGGTATATTTTGGGGCTTTTTTTTGGCATTATTGGATAGTATAGTTGAGAGAGACAATAAATGGGGAGGCAGAGAGGGGAAACAACACAGTAAAGGGCCACCCGATGCTCAACCCACTGCGCCACTGTGCGCCCCCAATAATTAAGTGAAATGTAATTTTTCTCACTGGGTTTGAACAGTAAAAGGAACTTTAACTTTACTGTACAAACTTTTTTTTAAGTGAACACCCAACAATCTCCTTGAAAGAAAACTACAGTATAACCATATCATTGTCACGAATAGGACTGTATTCTCAAAGTATTTTTTAAGATACAACTTGAGATGTAATTCCCCACACTTCTGTATCATTCATATCAAAGGTGCACTGTCTTCAACTTCAGTTAGTAATTGCAGCATTTCCCCAAGTGATGTTGACTGCATTAAGTACAATGCGTAGGCAAAGGATATAAAGTAGTAATTAACAGTTGCAATTTGATTTCTACAGCATACTTCATTTATTGTCATGTGTGAAATCAGTGTGAAATAAAAGATCTAAAAAGATTCATTTGACACAGACTGATTTGACAGTAGAGGATAAGATCTGCTCCCAGTCTCTGAAGTGTAGAGGATCAGACTACTAACTTTCCTAGTGTTGGGGATTTCAAGTATCTTTCACTGCCACTTAACATATGGGCTTATTGGACTAGGTTTATCAAAAACAAAATACAAATTTAGATGAAAAGGCACATATTTAAAATCAGACTTAATGGATATTATGTGGACTTAATGGATTTAAGTATTCCATAATTGTATGGTTGTGACAGCCACTATTACATGACAGATTAGAGAGAAGGATGCTTTTATTCCACTGTTGATGGCATCTTGGTGTGAAATATGCTGTGAAATGTGATTCATGGTAGACATAACCACAGTTATATTCTTTCTCTCTAACACACCACATGTGCACACACAAACGTGGACACACACGCTCCACATTTAAAATGGTGTTATCATATGCTTGTTATCCAGACACATAGCTCAGACTGATGTTGGAGGCAATCGTTTAGTCCTAATGAGCCATATCATCTCTTTGAAATTCAAATACCTTAATGAGTTTCCCCTCCCCCATGCACATTTTTTATTTTATTTCCTCCCTACTTCCCTTCTCCACATTTCTTCTGACAAATACCTCCTAGTTTGTTTTCCCAAGAATTCTCTGGTGAACAGATTTCAACCAAAACATCACTTTGTGATGTTTTGGTTGTTATTCAGATCGGGGATTCCTGTCATTACATGATTTAAACATTTTCAACTAATCTCACTAACAATGCCGTGCCATGAGGGCAAGCAGAGCAAGCAGTGCTCGTCCAGTCAAAACAAAAATATATATGATTTTAAATAAACTAATGAATGAAATGAAATAAGAAGAAACTCCTCAGTGGAAGTAAGATCTTCTTATGTCTGATATTGTCTGTTTGCCTTCATCTACAGGCACTTAGTTAATTGTCTCTGAAAGCTAGGTTGACTCCCAGTCATTACACTATGTATTGTTTCTGTAACTCCTTGGTGTAACTGTGCACTATTCTCAAAGACTGGAGCTTGTCAAGCGGAGGCGAGTGCATCATTTTTTTGTATGAACATTGAGAGTAATCCTGAGATCTTAAACAGGGAGCTGTAGCCATTGTATGTCATTTTGTATGTCTAATTACTGTCAACCTACACAACTACAAACCGATACACAGACGGACCCCATGATCAGAGGATGCATCTCTGTAAACGCTATTAACTAAAAAAACTTAACCATGATCACAAATGATACAAACCTCCCTCCATGGTGCGTGTTGTGGTCCACTCTGATATGACCCTTCCTGCAACGTTGATACTTGCAACCCTCATCTGATAGGTGGAAAATGCGTCCAGGCCTGATATAATTGTACTGTTCTCAGGGGGTGACAGAGTGCTCCTGTTGGCTAGCTGTGCGTCTGGGGAAGAACTTGTATCCAACCAACCAGAGCTGACAAACACTTTCTTCCCAACTGCCATGCTGGACAGGTTTTGGGTTTGCAGTGGTCCACGCAGAAAGACCTCATACCTTGTGATAACACCTGTACAGAAAGCAAAATTAGTGTGATAGTGATCAGCTCTAACTATTAAAACACAAAAAAACTCCTCATTAGGACTTTGGTACAGCAATAAGAGACGTGACAGTTGCAGTTGCTCTCCCGATGCCTATTCAATAGGTTTATTATTCATGTCTGTATTAGAAACGCAGGCCCTGCTTAATCCCCACTGGAAACAGGATGCTAAATTTTTGCACTTTCTAACGTACAATTACACCATAAGAAATCTGTGGCCTGCGTTTGGTGCTGTGGTAGAAAACAGGATAATAGTGGCTCCTGTTGGCTCTCTGGTGCACAGGCCTAACCACAAATGGCAGAGCTGAGCTGCTGAGGACAGAGCAGCAGCAAAATACAATAAGAGAATTTGAAACCCAATATGATATAAGTGAGTGTCCAAACTATGCTTTGTGTATAGCTGTAAAAATATATATATATAATATAATAAGATCTAATAATGTAAAGAGGCATATGTGGAACCACTGGAACTCCAACAACAATCGTTCATGTGAATCAGCATGTACTGTATTGCCTGTAAGCGTAATGCCACCAAAATATATCACTTAACTACTGACAATCCTCTGCTGTTGGAAAATAAACCATAAACGAAGGGCCTCACCTTATTCAATTATGTATGCGTTTCACTGACATATCTCTCTTACTCATAAAGTTATCTTTCAATTGCAAAATTGAAAGTGTCGTTGTTGTCATCACCCCTGTTGCCCTCTGTTAAATCCATTTCTAGTAACCAAAGGCATCAGGACAAACTGGTACTTTAAATATTGAATTGATGACAAGGAAAATGAAGTAAGGAGACATAGAGAAAAAACATGTAACAGGGATTAGTGACACTGGGGAACAGATTAACAGAGAAAAAAAAAACAAGAGACACAAACAGAGAGAGAAACCTAGGTTACAGGGCTTTGTATGACACTGAGCCTTAGAGCCGTTACAAAGCTCTTTGGATTTACCAAAGGCAGTTCCAATTCAGAGTGCATTTGTGTGTGTGTGTAGTGTGTGTGTAGTGTGTGTAGAGGTGTTAGTGGATTCTCATACTTCTTGAGTGACACAAGCCTAGAAGACACAGTACTAAGCTAGTGTTTCATGCATCATAAAAATAACAGTGTTGTACGCGTGTGATTATTTTACTCTATTATTAATTCTGACATTGCCATTAATAATTTCTACATTTTTGTGTCATGTAGTTGTAATACATTCCTAAAAAACACACAAAACAAGTCTACTTTTAATTGCATGAATGTGTGTACATGCTACTGTACATGAGCTGTTCAGAATGCGTGTATGTCTGAGATCCTACCATTTGGCCGACTGGGGGGCTCCCAGGAAACATGCAGTGTATGAGGTCCTGTAGCAGTGACTCTGGGTGGAGGTTGGTTTTGTGGGGGGGCAGAGGCTGTCAGAAAAGACAGTGGTGCAGTAGAAGTGCACCCTCCAGAAGAGCACGCCTGTAGACAAGGTTATGATTTTGTCATTTTCATTTTGTAGGTTCTAGATGATAAAAATGAGCACCGGTCGAAAAACTGTGATGGGAGCGTATTTGCTATATTCTTTTGAAGATAGAGTTGCTTCAGATGTCTGTCTTTTTAGTGGGCATAAGTATTATGTCTTTAAATTTTGACTGGCGCCTACATCTCCCTGCAAAGAGATGTAGGTACTAAAAAACGCTGGCAGTTTGCCACTTACCTCCAGTATTATGATATACTGGGTGAAGGGCTTTAGATCACTCGCCATCGCCTCTGTAGATAAGCCTGTGTAGTGAATGATGGGCTCTGCCCCAGATGACTCAGTAGAGGATAATACAAACCTGTGGGACACAAAAAATTGTGGTAATCAGTTCCTCTTTGCGTTATTTTTCCATCCGTCCCAGTAGTTTTACTGGGCTTCATGCTTTTACTTAAAAACTAGTGCTGGGATGTCACAGTGGCCAACCCAGAGTTTGTCTTCTTAAATCTGCAGTCAACTCTGCAATGTTGCCTTCACTCTGTTGTCCTGAGAGCTCTGTTGCTAAAACACTTAATCTCATCCCCTCTTTATCTTCCCTCCTTACCTTTCCACTGGGCCGGTATCGTTTCGCGGTGTGCTCCAGTTAAAACTAGCTGTGGTTGCACCAGGTCGTCCCACAAGGTTTAAATGGAGCTGGTCTGCTGCAGGTGGTGCACCTAAGGTTTGGTATGAGGCCGATGCACTTATCGTCACACCGGCCACATTAGCTGTTATGAGCCAGTAAGAGTAGTCGGTATAGGGAGACAGGCCGGTGTCTTCAAATGATTCTGGGCCTTAAGAAAAGAAGAGGTGGTATTTCAGGCAATAAGAAAGGGAGACAGTTGTGCAATTTGCAACTTGTTTGAGTACTTACTGAAAGGATAGTGACTTTCGATGCGATGCAATGAATGTCCATCTCTGATCAGTGTGTAGTTGAGTATGTTAGAATTGGGGGAGTCAGGTGGATGCCAGGAGACATGAACTGAAGAATAACTGGAAGCTAAACCAACTGGTGCAGGCTGCTGAGAAGGTGCTGTGCAAAAAGAAAATGTCAAATGAAGGAAAAATAAGACTAATAGATAATGTGTATAAATATGTCATCAGTGTCAGCAGTAGTACAGCATGAGGACTGCATAGAGAATAATCTTAATAACCAGGTAATTCATAAACTGAATCTTAGCTTAGGTTGCTGTGTTTGTGTGATGTTGGGTTCGTGTGTGTGTGTGTGTGTGTGTGTGCTGACAAACCACACCTTTACTGCAGCCAAAGTGGTTCTCAGGGTTAAAATGACTTGCTCCAGGTTGACATACATCACACTTGTCTCCTGTTACCAGCAGCTTACACACACACACCCCTGAGTCTGGATGACATGAACCATTGACACTGCCCACTGGGTCACATGCACAAGGCTGGCACCTGGTCATGCAAAGGGAAAAAAAAAAACACGAGGGCTTAAAGATTGTTTTGTACAAGTCACAATTTTCACATCATTGGTTGAAATAAAAAATAAAATAATAATAAAAAATAATTGCCGCTGATAAAACACACATACTGCCAACTTTACAGAATACAGACATTTTACATTGCATGTTTTCTAAATAGCTAACTGTTTGCTAGCTAGTAATACAACAATGACGTAAGTTTTTCAAACCAGCCATCACACAGATTTTTTTTGTAAATACTGCATTGTCTGCTTAGGTGTGAATAGGTGAAATATAAAGAATGAAAATGCACTTCTTGTGCAAACGCTCAAAGATAACTTCAACTGCGTCAGCGTGCGTGTCTGAGAGGTGTTGGGTCTTCACCTTAACACTGCGAGGGAGACCCTCACTGCCATCTCCCCCAGACACTCTCCTCGAGCTGTGAAACCAACTTCACAGAAGCTGCTTTCCCCCTCAGAGTTGTCAAAGTGTGTTGTGTATGTGTGTGCACATTGATGTGTGTGTGTGTGTCTCTGACGGTGTATGCGTCTGGGTCACCAGTGTGGTGTTACCCTCACTGGGGCTGGGCAGTGGGTGATCATCCGGCCAGCTACCTCACACCTTTATATACACACATACACACACAGCCCATATGTGTTTTTCCTTCCAACACATACTGTACTCACATGCTCCGTCTCTCTCCCTCACACACTGCTACACCTTCTTTATTACTGTGTGAAAAGCCACAGTCTCATAACGAGCCGCAAATTTGTCCTGTCAACTGGCGTTCCACCCCCCCACACACACAAACACACACAACACAAACACACACTTAGAAATGCCATAGTGACTTGACCTTCACTCCGTTCCCAAGGAGAAAGAAAACACCAAAATCACCCCATTCTCCTTTTTCATCAGCCTCAAAGTACAGTGTGTGAGTGAGTGAGTGAGTGAGTGAGTGAGTGAGTGAGTGAGTGAGTGAGTGAGTGAGTGAGTGAGTGAGTGAGTGAGTGAGTGAGTGAGTGAGTGAGTGAGTGAGTGAGTGAGTGAGTGAGTGAACATTTGAGATATCGCAGGCTAATGGTCATATCACATACAGTATCTATAACAAGTTTTTAACAGTGACGTGCAGTAACGTGTTTACAAATGAATATAAAACTGGTCAATATGATATCATGTTATAAATATGTAAATTATTTTCAGAGATGTAAATGACCCCAAAGCACAGTAGCACACACTATTAATGAAGATTTTAGAGCACTAGAGTAATACATACAGTACAGTATGTAATCCCTTAGAATAAAGTATTGTGTCAGTGAATGTGTTTCTCAGAATTAAGTTAAAAAATTCTTCAGGAAAAATGTGTAGGATGTATTTGCTTGTTTGTATGTGCAAAGCTGCACTGTAAAAATACAGTAATAAGTCTGGCTTATTTACGCATGTAAAAATGTCCTTTTTTTTTTCTTTTTATTGAGCATCACCAATAGTATACATAGGAAATTATACAGTAGTATCACAATGCTCCTTTTATATATATATCTGTTTTTAATGTCACGAGATCTAAAAATGTCCTTTTAACCCTTTCTCTCGTACTATTCTGCTCTTTTCCTCACAGCTCTGCCCTTCCTTAACATCTTTACAGAGTAGTTTTTAATCACTCTGTTGCTTTTCATCGTACCATCCCTCTCTAGGACGAGGAGATCTCAGCCACAGCCGGATCTCTCTCTCTCTCTCACTCACACATGCACTACACCACTAGCCAAACAGTTTGTGGACCATCTATCTGGTATGATGTCCTGTTGAGAGGAACGTATGTGTGTGTGTGCATACCAGCATTGCACAGGGTGTAATGTGTAGTAACATTTGTGTATGTGTGTTTTAAGTTGTTTGTGTGTGTCTGTCATATGTGAGATAGCCCGCAGGTAGAGACATGAGTGGTAAAGGTCAAAGCAGCTCTTAACTCATGTACAGTCATATGTCTGGCCACCTATCTGTGAATGTCTTTACAGACAGACTGCACCTGCAAGTTTGTGCACCTGCATGTGTGAGCGTGTGTGCGCGTATACTGTATTTGTAAAAGTGGTGAAATTAAAGGATATTTAAAGGATGTAGAATCCACAGATGTGGTGCAGTATTCATGACCTGATGTAACCATACCTGCCGAGGCCAGGGTTGAATCCAAAGAACATCGAACGACACTGGTCACAGCGCCGCCCTCCCACTGATGGATGGGCACACACACACTGTCCAGTCTGGCTCTCGCAACCACGCTGCGATGCTCCCATGGGATGGCAGTCACACTCCACACACACTCTCTGATCTGAAGAGAGGTAGAAGCCTGGACAGACACAAACATAAAATAAAGCCAAATTATGCATCTGATTGCCTGTGAGTCACAGGTGTATTCTTCTTAGTTTCATCCTTCTCTGACTCTGTCTTTCACCTCCTTCACCTTTATTTCCTGCAGATGGTTTGCAAAAGTCTCAAATTAAAGCAGATATCAGCGGAACGGCCGTTTCGGCTAATGCTGCGTTCAAGGCAGGCTTTTGAAATCGTAAGTTACAGCTTCAAGTCACAACTATGACTTTGTAGCGTTCCTGTTCCGCCTCCCGCCAGCAGGAGGCACTGTTGTATTTTTGTGTTCATGTTTTGATGTGTAGAAGAAGCTAGCAGTTAACAGGAAGTGAGAGGTAGAGACAGAAAAAAGAAAATGGTGGCTGAAGTGTGCCTGTGACTGCATCCCTCCTTCTTTGTTGTTTTCAGAAGGCATTGTCTGTGAGTATTTACAGTGTTAAAACATATTTTCAGGCCGTTTTATTGCTGTTTGCGGTATGGAAACATTTGAATTTATTACAGTTGATTGAGTTCGCATTACTGACATGATTAGCTGCATAAAAAGTAGCATGTGTTTATTGCTTGCATTTTTATTTAACTTTATACAACGAATAAGCAAGTGAACTTTATTTGTGGATTTCTCTGATGTCTTAAAGGGGAAATTACCTAAAAACTGTATTTTATTATTTTTCTTGCAGTTTCACTCTGTGGTCTTGTGAGGGTAAACGTCTTAATAAAGAAGACAATACACCTGTCATTCGTCTACGAGTTTATCTGTCTGCTTAGCTGTGTTCAGGCCGAACAGTAAGAGCAGAACAGTGAAAAGACACTTCATCTACAGCAACAAAATTACAAGGGACACGCACGTCGTCCGCCACACTCAGAACTTTAACATGTCTCAGCCAGACAATGAGGATGCCGCGTCAGTCCGGACCCAATCATCAAAATCATCAAAGGGCTCTAATAAGTCAACGGCCAGCGCCGCCGCAGTTAATGCACGGGCCAAAGCAGAGGCAGCACGAGCAAAAGCAGCCTTTGCTCGAAAAGAAATTGAGATGAGAGTCAAACAAGCACAGCTCAAAGTTGAGGAGACACGTCTGGAGGCTACATTGGATGCGCTTCACCAGGAACGTGACGCAGAAGCAGCACTCGCTGAAGCCAATGTCTATGAAGCTGCGGCAAGTGATATGGAGGTAGGAAGCCTCAGTCAAACGTCGCACAAATCACAACATACCAGTGACTATGTGAAAGGTCAGAATTATAGAAAGTTTAAAATAACTCCAGAACGAGATTCAAAACCTCCTTGGTTGTCAGAGCCTCCAATATATTTCCAACCCAAGCTGGAGGTTGACATGCCTGACTTAGGTGCTCCAGCTTATGCCCCGCTACCCCAGGGAAACCCAGTTGTCCCTCAGCCACCACCGGGCATCAAAGTAAGTGGATCACTACCAAGTGCCAAACCTCAGACTGTCTCACAAGATAACACATACATATCTGACCTCTCCAGATTTCTAGCCAGACGTGAGTTGCTCACAGGAGGACTTACAAGGTTTAGTGACAAGCCAGGTGATTATTGGGCGTGGAAATCCTCCTTTGAAAACGTCACACAAGGGTTGCACTTAACAGCCAGTGAAGAGCTCAACTTGCTGACCAAGTGGTTAGGTGATGAATCTTCTCAACATGCAAAACGCCTCCGGGCAGCGCACATCAACCATCCGTCCCTTGGACTTGCTAAAGTGTGGGACAGGTTGCAAGAGTGTTATGGCTCTCCTGAAGCCTTGGAAAAGGCTCTCTTTGAAAGGCTAGAACGCTTCCCCAGAATCACAAATAAGGATCCCTATCTACTACGTGACCTTGGTGACCTTCTCCTAGAAATAGACTCTGCCAAGAGTGAAGGATACATACCAGGGCTACTTTACCTTGATACTGCACGCGGAATCCATCCTATAGTTGACAAGCTTCCGTTTGGGCTGCAGGAAAAATGGATGTCACACGGGACGAGGTACAAACAAGAGCACTTTGTGTAATTTCCACCTTTCTCTGTTTTCACCGCCTTCATTAGGGATGAAGCCAACATGAGAAATGATCCCAGCTTTAGGTCTTCTGCTCCACAAACTATTGCAACATCCAAGGTGGACAGTTATCAGGGAAGGCGCGACAGAACAAGAACGCCCATCTCCGTCAACAGAATGGAAGTGGTTAATTGGGAACGCAAGCAAAGTGCAGAAACAAGAGTCGAGGACCCTAACAAAGAGTGTCCCATCCATAAAAAACCTCATGCACTCAAAAAATGTAGAGCATTTCGAGAGAAATCTTTGGAAGAGCGCAAAGCCTACCTGAAGCAGAGTCAGATATGTTTCCGCTGCTGTGCTTCTTCCAACCACCAGGCTAAGAACTGTAAGGTAGAAATCCACTGTGTAGAATGTGGAAGTGACTCACACATCACGGCTCTCCACGCCGGTCCAGCACCCTGGAAAATAAACACTGCTGCAGATCCCATCACTGATCACGGCGGGGAGGGACAGTCAGCTTCGCCCACTGCCACCTCCATATGCACACAGGTGTGTGGGGATAAGACAGGTGGGCGGTCATGCGCCAAGATTTGCCTTGTTTATGTCTACCCACAAGGTCATCATGACAAGAAACTTAGAACTTATGCAGTTCTGGATGATCAAAGCAACAAATCCTTGGCCAGATCTTCATTCTTCGACACCTTTGCCATCACCCACAGCTCTTCTCCATATATTCTGAAGACCTGCGCAGGAGTTTCGGAGGTAACTGGAAGAAGAGCAAGCCACTTTGTTGTGGAATCACCCGACGGCCGATGCAGTCTACCTTTGCCTACACTGCTTGAATGTGACATGCTCCCCGACAATCGAAACGAAATCCCAACCCCGGAGGCAGCACTCTACCACTCTCACCTCAGCGACATTGCTGCAGAGATCCCAGCGCTTGACCCCCAGGCAGATATACTGCTGCTGCTAGGGAGAGACGTCATTCAGGCCCACAAGGCACTTGATCAGCGGAACGGGCCTCCAAGCGCTCCATTCGCGCAGAGGTTACCTCTGGGGTGGGTTATTGTGGGTGACATTTGTCTTGATGGGGTACACAAACCTGCACATGTAAATGTTTTCAAGACAAATATCTTGGACAACGGTCGACCAAGCTACCTCTACCCATGCCAGAACAGCATTCAGGTAAAGGAAAACTTTGGCCAACGCCACAGCAAGACTGACTTCCCCAATTCTGGACAAAGGATCAGGCTAGAGGAAGCCGACGCCATGGGAGACTCAGTTTTCGAACAAACAAGTGCAGATGAAAAACCTGCTTACTCAATCGAAGAGCGAACCTTCCTCCAGATAATGGAGAAGGAAGTCTACCAAGAGCACACAAACAGTTGGGTGGCCCCACTGCCGTTCCGTTCTCCAAGACCCCGCCTTCCCAACAACAAACGGCAAGCCATCCAACGCCTCACTTCAGTTTGCCGCACGTTGAAGAAGCGACCTGAAATGAGGAAACAGTTTGTGGACTTTATGCAAAACATATTTGACAATGGACATGCAGAACTAGCACCGCCGCTGGACGAACAAGAGGAGTGCTGGTACTTACCCTTCTTTGGGGTTTACCACCCTTATAAGCCAGACCAGATAAGGGTGGTCTTTGACTCCAGCGCACGTCACCATGGACTGTCCCTGAATGATGTCCTTCTTACAGGTCCTAATCTCAACAATAGCCTGCTTGGCGTGCTAATGCGGTTCCGCAAGGAGCGAGTGGCAGTCACTGCCGATATTAAGCAGATGTTCCATTGTTTCTTGGTACGAGAGGATCACAGGAACTTCTTGCGCTTCCTTTGGCACCGAAACAACAACATGGACGAACCCATAGTGGAGTACCGTATGAGAGTGCACGTGTTTGGCAACAGCCCATCGCCTGCAGTGGCAATCTATGGGCTCAGGAGGGCATCTGTCGATCAAGAGGACGATGGTGGTAGGACAAAACACTTTGTGGAACGACATTTCTATGTCGACGATGGTCTCATCTCATTTCCATCTCATGATGAGGCTATTGCTGCTCTCCGGAGAGCACAAGACACTCTGGCTGCATCAAATTTGACATTGCACAAGTTTGCGTCCAACAGCATCAATGTGATGAAAGCCTTTCCCAAGGAGGACCTTGCAAAAGGCCTAAAGGACCTTGACTTGGGCACAGACTTCCCGCCCATGCAAAGAAGTCTGGGCATAAGCTGGGACGTTGCCACAGACGAGTTCACCTTTCAGGTGTCTTCCACGGAGAAGCCCTACACTCGCAGAGGGGTGTTATCAACGATAAATAGCCTGTATGACCCGCTTGGGTTTGCGGCTCCTGTGAGTATCCGAGGCAGGGCTTTGTTGAGAGAGCTTACCACAGAGGCTTGGGAGTGGGATGACCCACTTCCTGAAGGGAAGCTCAAAGAGTGGTGTGAGTGGAAGAACTCACTCAAAGATCTAGAACAGGTCAGAATCCCGAGGATGTACACTTCCATCTCTCTCAGCAGTTCCACAAACAGGGAGTTGTGCATCTTCAGTGACGCCTCCACTCAAGCCATTGGGGCCGTGGCCTACATTAAAGTCACAAATGCAGAAGGCAAGAGCGAACTTGGATTCGTGTTTGGCAAGGCCAAGCTTGCACCGCAACCAGAGGTCACAATTCCCAGGCTTGAACTATGCGCAGCGGTTCTGGCTGTGGAAATTGCAGATGTGCTCATGGAAGAGATGGATGTTCAGTTCCATTCTCTGAGATTCTTCTCCGACAGCAAGGTCGTCCTTGGATATATTCGCAATGAGTCGAGAAGATTCTACATCTATGTGAGTAACCGTGTTCAAAGGATCAGGAAGTCATCTTCACCGGAACAATGGAACTACGTTCCCACAGACATGAATCCAGCCGACCAGGCTTCGAGATCAATCTCTGCAAACACCTTGACGTCGAGCACATGGCTTAAGGGGCCAGACTTCCTGTTGAAGCCAGACAAGGATGAGGTTGATGCAGAGACATCCTTCAGTCTTGTCGATCCCGATTCCGACCCCGAGGTCCGTCCTTTGGTGATTTCCTGCGCCACTCGGGTCGTAGAGTCTCCCTTGGATCCAAGACGTTTTGAGTCTTTCTCATCCTGGAGATCACTTTCAAGAACCATGTCAAGACTGATCCACATAGCCTGCACCTTCAAGCGAGAGAACAATAAGGGCAGTTGTCAAGGTTGGCACACATGCAAAGATTCCCGTCCAGAAGATCTTGCTAAGGCTAAGAGCGTTATCATACGCAGTCTTCAGTACAAGGCTTTCCCTGAAGTCTTTGCATGCATCCAAGAAGGGAAAGAGATCCCTAAACAAAGCCAGCTCAGTAAGTTGTGTCCTTACCTGGATGATGCAGGTTGCCTCAGAGTTGGGGGCCGTTTGGCGCTAGCCGATCTCGAGAGCGATGAAAGAAACCCACTCATCATCCCTCGTCGTCACCATGTAACGAACCTCCTTGTGCGCCATTATCACCAGCAAGTTCAACATCAAGGACGCCATTTCACGGAGGGCGCAGTGAGGTCAGCAGGTCTATGGGTCATCGGTGGAAAGCAGTGTGTTAGTGCCATCATTCGGAACTGTGTGACCTGCCGAAAGCTCCGTTGGAGAACTGAGACACAAAAGATGGCGGACCTGCCCTTGGATCGTCTAAGCATGGACCCCCCGTTCTCTTACGTCGGGGTAGATGTATTCGGGCCCTGGACGGTCACTACCCGTCGAACTCGAGGAGGCGCCGCCAACAGTAAACGGTGGGCGGTCATTTTCAGTTGTATGAGCACCAGAGCCATACACATCGAGGTGATCGAAACGATGGAGTCTTCAAGTTTTATCAACGCGCTGCGGCGGTTCCTCTCCATCCGCGGCCCAGTCAAACAGTTGAGGTCCGACTGCGGGACCAATTTCTTGGGCGCGTGCAAAGAGCTTGGTATTGACTCAAGACACTGCAACAATGAGGCCATACAGAAGTTCTTGAGTGACAACGAATGCACTTGGGTGTTTAACCCACCTCACGCCTCACACATGGGGGGCAGTTGGGAACGCATGATCGGTGTGACAAGGCGTATACTTGACTCGATGCTTGCAGGCATTACACCAAAGCAACTGACCCATGAGGTGTTAACCACTTTCCTGGCAGAAGTCACGGCCATTGTCAACTCACGACCGCTGGTCCCAGTATCCACCGATCCAAGCTTTCCACTAATCCTGACACCAGCTACTCTCCTTACCCAAAAGGTTGGCGTTCCATCCACTCCCTCTGGTGATTTCAATGAAAGTGACCTGTACAAACGCCAGTGGAGGCAGGTGCAACATCTCTCCAATGTGTTCTGGCATCGTTGGAAGAACCAATACCTCTCTACCCTGCAAGGTCGAAAGAAATGGCAGTCAGAAAGGCCTAATCTCGAAGAAGGGGACCTCGTGTTGCTCAAGGACAGCCAGGTCAAGCGAAACCACTGGCCCATGGGTGTGGTGGTCAAAACCTTTCCCAGTCCTGATGGGAAGGTGAGGAAAGTTGAAGTCAAAATCGCCTCAGGAGGAGCGTGCAAAACGTTCTTGAGACCCATAACGGAAACCGTGCTCCTCCTAGCAGACACTAAGGACAAAGACTGTGGAAAGAAAATGTGATTGTGACATCTTAATGTCAGACGGGGAGTGTTCCGCCTCCCGCCAGCAGGAGGCACTGTTGTATTTTTGTGTTCATGTTTTGATGTGTAGAAGAAGCTAGCAGTTAACAGGAAGTGAGAGGTAGAGAAAGAAAAAAGAAAATGGTGGCTGAAGTGTGCCTGTGACTGCATCCCTCCTTCTTTGTTGTTTTCAGAAGGCATTGTCTGTGAGTATTTACAGTGTTAAAACATATTTTCAGGCCGTTTTATTGCTGTTTGCGGTATGGAAACATTTGAATTTATTACAGTTGATTGAGTTCGCATTACTGACATGATTAGCTGCATAAAAAGTAGCATGTGTTTATTGCTTGCATTTTTATTTAACTTTATACAACGAATAAGCAAGTGAACTTTATTTGTGGATTTCTCTGATGTCTTAAAGGGGAAATTACCTAAAAACTGTATTTTATTATTTTTCTTGCAGTTTCACTCTGTGGTCTTGTGAGGGTAAACGTCTTAATAAAGAAGACAATACACCTGTCATTCGTCTACGAGTTTATCTGTCTGCTTAGCTGTGTTCAGGCCGAACAGTAAGAGCAGAACAGTTCCAGGTAACCCGTAACTCGTGTTTTTACCGTCCTGTTGTCTGTGAAAGTCACTATAACGGCCTCTCGTAACTTCCGACCCGTGAACTCGTACCAGATCGAACTGGTATGACTTCACAGGAAGGAAAAACACAAGTTACGAGTTTCCTTGAACGCACCATGAGTTAGCAGCCCCCGCCCTCGTCATGCATCTATTGGTCCTCGTGCTACGTGACCACATTCACGCGCATCCCTTGGCTGCACACACAGCCCTTCATGCCGTTCTCTCTCCTCATTGGATAAAATTTGTATCCCACAAGGAAAATTTTCTCCTTGGGTTGCAGCAGAGCAGAGTGACGGAGAGACTCGTGTTACGGCTGAAACACTCCATGTAAGTGATTGCTGACAGAAAATAGGACTATTTAGGACTTATATTAACAAAAACATTCCACTGATATCTGCTTTAATGTCACAAACTTCATATTAATGATTCATAGTGTTTTCCTACACAACAATTATGTATTTAAAATAAACCATGTGCCATGTAGTGAGCTGAAAGAACTCAATTTGAATTACAAAAACTATGAAGAAGCCATCATACATACTGCTGCCTAATTTGAAAAGTGTCATTTTTCACAGTTTACATGGAGTGATGTGAGTGTATAAAATACCTTTAAATACTGATTGAGAGACTGACTTTGGACACAGCCTGCATTGTTTCCTTGCTGTCCTAATAAGCATTATGGGGTGTTGTTTGCAATTTATTTGTAATAAAATTTAGCACAAAGCCAATAAGTGTGGCTGAGATTACATTAAGCAATCTGGCTTCTAAAGTATAAATCAATTTGGTTTATTTTCCTCAAAGCCTGGTAGCTAATAAACAAATTACATATTCTATTTAGCCACTTCAGCAAGGAACTCACAATGACAAAAACCTGCAACTGGGGAAATTAAGGTGGACAATTTGTAGGAACTGAGCATTGCTGTGTAATAGTGAAAAAAACCTAAACTAAATCAGACAGAAAATGTGCCACTGTATCAGCTTAACCTTATTCTGTGAATATTTGTCAGATAAGATCTATGATCATGTGCCCTCTGTTCCACTTTATAACATCCTGCCATCAGCGCAACTATTGACAACTTGTGTTACAGTAAACCTGATGATGCTGTTGGTCCTTCTCCATAACTGCAACAACACAACATCTGTTACCTCTTGTCCGATAAGACAAAGCAGACACACACAACCAAACACACTCTGACTAATTCACGAGCTAATGCACACACACATGCAAAAAAAAAATGAGATGAGTGAAAAAAAGCAATCTTCTAATCTCCTCTCTATTGCACCGTTGTTGAGAGCTGGCACAGCAGGACAATCACTGAGTGCAGATCTGGCAGAGAACACATGCCAAAACACACACGTTATATTTTTTTGGACACTTTTAAGCCTTTACTTGATTGACAGGGAACGTAGGGACAGGGAGCAGACGCAACGGCATGCAGCAGACGCTCTGGGGATTCACCACTCAGGACATTCGCATCCACAGGGTATGCAACCAAAAATTGGGTCAACATCAGGACATTAACCCTATCACCTAATTTATTTATACCTTTTTTTTGTTAGTAGCATCTCCATCCATCCGTGTAGACTCACCTGTACGGCAGCTACTGCAGTCCTGTCCATAGCGAGTAGGGACACAGACACATTGCCCTGTGGTGCTGTCACAGATGGTCCCTGCCACTGTTCCTCTGGGGTCACAGATACATGGTACACAGCCTTGGGACAACCCCCCTGACCAAAAACAAAACAAAACAAAACAAAAAAAACAGCATGAGACACCAGAATATACTTAGAATATACATTTCCTCATGTAGTAACCAAAACAATATAACTTGCATAAAGCTCTCAAATCATATAAAGTGGTATAAAGATTTCTTTGTACTCAGCAAAAGAAGTGTTACTAATGTCAGATGTAACTCTGATTACTCCAAGTGTCCTCACCCTCCAAGTCTGAACTCCTGTTGTAGAAGTTGTGGGCACAGTTGGTGCACTGCGCTCCCTCCACCCCTTCTCGGCATGGACATTGTCCGGTGTGCATATCGCATGTACGTCCTGGCACGGTGCCACTGATGTCACATGCACACGGCAGACAGCCCAGGGAGTTTCGATGCTCCAGGGTGTGGTAACCATGATGACAAGAGTCACAGCGGCGGCCTGTCACGTATTTCTATGAAAGAAATGATGTTGAGATGTAAAAAAAAAAAGAAAAGGGGGAGGTATAAAAAACAAAAAATGACAAAACATTGACAAAAAATGTGTGAACTGTGGTTTTAACTCAATGATGAAGTCTGCTTTGTCCTGTCCTGACCTGACTAAGCCATATCCAGTAAAAAAAAAAAGAAAGAAAAAAAAGCTATCTGCCCCTCATTACCTCTGTCTGCTGCATCTTTTTTCTGTTATCTTTTCACAAAACCAGAACCAAACTCGTTAACTAACCCACCTTGACTACTGACCAGTATATTCTGTTCATTGGTAAATAGTCTCAGGTGCCTTTGCCATGTACTGTAGTAAAGAGAGGTGAACTTTATTTTATTCAGCTGGGATTGGCTCCAGCCCCCTTACAACCCCGCATGGATTAGCTGTATAGGATGATGGACGGTGGATGTTTTGAGGTGTCATGTATTTGTTAACTTGCCTTACACACACAATGTCCTGTGTGAGGATCACAGTCTGTCCCAGGCACCGTCCCCTCATGTGAGCAGTTGCACGGAGCGCAAGATCCCTCCAGTCTCAAGCCGTACGAACCACTGGCGCATGAGTCGCAGCGCCGTCCCCCCACCCCGGGCTTACACTCACACTGCCCCCCCTCGGGCTCGCAGAACTGGCTGAGGGAGCCCATGGGGTCACAGTCGCATGGGACACAGCCATCTGGGTGGGACAGGTTCCAATATCCAAACTCACAGCGGTCACAAGAAAGACCTGGGAGGAGAGCGAGGAAAAGAGAATTTACCGAAATGTTGATAGGGCAGAGTGTGGCCACCTGAGAGAAACAGAATAAAGGAGAGGGAGAAAAAAAGTAAATTGATGCTTGCTTGTTCACCAACAAGCATTTAGCCTCTCTCTGTTTTGAGGCGTGTGTATGTGTGTGTGCGCCTGTGTGTGTGTGTGAGCGTATGAGCGAGTGTGAGAGGAATGGCGGGTGAGTGTATAAAACTGCCATCATTAGGGCCGGGGCCCTCTACATATGATGGATCACTTACCTAAGGCCAAACACTTAATTTCACTGAGCGAGAAAATAAATAAATTAAGTAGCTACAAGAAAAGAATGGAGGGAAAGAAAAGGAGGAGATGGAGGGATGAAAAGATGGATAGAGAAACATAAAAATAATGGTAAATTACCAGGTGGTGTAAAATCAAGAAAAATATTAATTCTACCCACAAAGCTGGGTTTTAAAGTGGTGACTTTTATTTCTGTTTGTTGTTGTCAAATTACTCATTGTTAACAGGTTTCACACAATTTGTCCATTAAAGCACAAGACATTTCTGAAATGAAACAATGACACAAATTAATCATGAACATTTAAGATACATAAATCAAGTATTAAGTATTTTTATGTGAACAACAGGCATGTGAAATTAAGCAACAATGAACATTTTCAGTTATTTAAGCAACTTCAATTTATTAATTCATTTATGCATCTATTGATTTATCTTGAATTTGAGTCTGTCAGCTCAGCGCTTTATTCTGATATTGGCAAATGATTAATTTAGTCATTTTAGTTCTGTTTATAATTGGTGGACTGTAACAAACACCAACTCCAGACTGTAGGAGGTGTTACGGCTGCTGCAGCAGTGCTTGGCTACATGGCTAGTTAAACTATGATATGCAGCGTGTGCGAGCAGGACTTATTTGAATATGCCATACGTATTCCATGACAGGCAATCTGTCCCTAAATGGATGCCTGGGGGCAACGCAGTCACCACAGCCGTTTATGAGCGAACGAGCGTTCATATGTGTGTGGGTGTGAATGTGTGCGCGCACATACATCAATGAGAGCATAACTGTACGTCTGTGTTAGTGCACATGAACATGTGTGTGCACGTCTGTGTGAGTGTGTGTCCTGCTCTGTCTAGCAGACACTTGGCATTTCCCCTGGTCTGCCCACTTTAATGATTTTATAGATATGAATGTATTTCACTCCATAGATCATATTTCATAATAGCAGTGAGGATATTTCTGTGTGTGCGTATGTGTGTGCGTGTGCGTTAATGTAAGTGTGTGTGTGTGTGAGCTGTACTTTTCCCAATAAACTTATAAAAATTATATAAAAAGTGTGTATTTTTTATTGAAGTTTGCAAATCCTATTGGTATAGCTCATCTTGTGAATGCAATGCCAAACATGTGTTAATAGTGACAAAAGAGATTAATGGAGAAAAAAGGGAAAGAAGACAATAAAAAGAAAAGTAAGAGCATTAGGTAATATAATGTGCTAGAAGATATCAGAGGAAGAAAGTAATTTTGTGTTGGGGAGCGCACTTGTGCGTGCCTGCGTGCGTGTATTTTCGGGACATGGCCCAGCCCTTTTATCAGTAGCCAGCTGGTTAACAGGCTCATGCATCACCATTTCAAACACTATTATGTACACACTGCACTCTGGCACCTTGTTATGAGTGTACATGTGTGTCTGCATGTGTGTATCTGTGTCTCTGTGCACACATTTCAATTCCGTCCCTCTGAAGCGTGCCTGCCATTGCTCTACTCAAAGTATCAGCTCGGCAGTAATAAATTGCCATAATCAAATCTAATTTCTGAAAAATACCTGTGGGAGCAACCAAACAAACAGGGACCGAGGAAAAAAAAAACGAAAGTGGGTCTTGTAAGAAGGAGTGTGAAAAATACAAGGGGCTGCAGCAGTTTGTTTTAATCAACTTGGCATTGAATTAGAGAATTAAATACCAGCTTAGTCCTTGATGGCAAGTATGCACATGCGTGCACACACACACACACACACACACACATCCATGTACAGCAAACACCAAACACTTTTACGCTCAATGAGAGGAAGAGGAAACTCCTACATTCAATACATACATTCAGAGACAAACGTGCATAAACACATGGCCACATTTTAGACATTCCTCCTTATGCATACGCATTAACATAAACAGACACTCTGACACACATTTACAAGTTCACATACACACGCCTGCGCTCACACGCACAACCGTGGGCCCTTGATAGCGAGGCTTAGCAATAACCATGATGCGTTGAGTTGAGGAGCGTTGGCCGGTTTTGCATTTCATACGAGCCTGCTCTTCAAAGACACACAGGGGAGAGAGTGAAACCATTTATCACAAAGAGAAGCACAACGGCTGGAAGCACCGCCAGCAGAAAAGCCTGTTTATTTTGGCTAGCAAAACACTTTGGGATACGTGTTTATGCCTGTGTGTATACCCGCGCCTGTTTTGGTGTGCATCGAGTATATCCACTTTTGCTTGTGTGTGCACACCGCGAGCAGCTGAGCCTATGTATTAATTAAGACACCATTAATGGAAAGTTATCATAGTACTTTGGGACATTGTGTAAGAGAAACTATTTTAGGGAACAGACATTTTGTGGATGAGTGGTGTGCTGCTGTGGTAAAATACCAAGGTCTGAAGAGATTGCTGATATTACCTTTAAATTACTTTTATCTTCCCTTATCTTAATTGAACCCTCACCCACAATGAGATCGCCTGGCTAGAATGGGTGAGATCTAGGGGGCAAGAGGCAGCACTGTCAATCATGTGACTCCTCCAACACACATCACCTGTCTCTAAGAAGTGCAGTGCAAACCACTACACTACTGGAAACCCACCATCAAATACATCAAGATGAAACATAAAAAATATTTCAGGTGTAAAAACCTATAGTTTTCTCCAATGGGCGCCCACAATTTGTTTACCTGTAACATGGAGTTTACACTGGCACTGTCCCGTGTCCCTGTCGCAGCCGGGAACCGCTGCTGTTGACATGCTGATGATGCCAATATCGCTGCAGTTACAGGGGACGCAGCCACTTGGATTGGAAGCTTTAAGACCGTACCAACCAGGCAAGCAGTCTGCGCAGCGACGGCCTGTTGCTGCAACCTTACACTGACACTGACCTCCAACCTGTGGGTAAGAAAGACAGAAGGAGAGAAGGAGGTGTGTGTGTATGGGGGGGTGAGGGAAAAAAAAAGGTACATTAAAAAAAATGAGGGCAGTAGGGAAGATAGAAGAAACTGAAACAACCTGATGAGGCGAGTGTGATTTGTTAACCCTAAACGCCCACGTTTCTTTCAACTGAATTAATTTTTTTATTCAACAAATTCAGAGTTACAAGGGATTAAGCTTTAATGAAAAATTTGTTTTTTTGTGTTGCGTACCTGGGCACAGTCCACGCTGCCGTCGACTGTCCCAGCAGTATGACAGTTACACGGCCGACACACATCAACTGAAGTGGGATCAGATTCCTGAAGCCTGAAAAATCCACTTACACACAGCTCACAGTTCGCACCTGGCAGCGAGAGACATAAACAGAATGAGATGAAGAGAATGAAACAACAAGTGAAAGGACAGAAAAAGGAAACAGATAAAAAACACATATTGATGTTCAAAAGTCAATGTTTTAACCTTTTTTTGTCTTTATTTGAATTTCTAACTGCAGACTTTGTAGTAAAAATGTGACAGGACTACAGTCACAAGTGTAAACAACACCATACCAGTAGTGTTGTGCATGCACTTGTCACAGATGCCTCCTCCTCCCCGATAGTGCTCATCTGGTCGGTCATCAGCGTGGACATCATAATGACAGGAGAGGGCGTGGCCGTGACAGTGACAAGGCCGGCAGTTCATAGGCTGGAGCTGGTCACCTGACCTGAATGGCTTGTCATTGTAGAGGGGCGCACAACGCTGACACTGTGAAAGACAGTTACATTCAGACATTAATTTTTTTTTTAATGTATACTGTACTGTACTGTTTTGATATTCTTTTAATTCAGAGAGAATTGAACCCATTTACTCAGCAGCTTGAAAATATTTTAATACCTTAGCACTTAGTTACTGTAACCTCTCAGCCAGGGAGGTTCAGACAATATTCAAATGCACTTTTCCAACTGTGAGAATACAACATACATTCAAATGAATTACATACTTTCTGATAAAAACAAAAAAAACATCCCCTGACAAGAGATCACGAACAAATAAAACCATTTGAATTAAGCAATTGCGTTTAAAAAAATGTCATTAATTGTAATGTACTGAAAATAACTGTGCACACGTGTGTATAGAAAAATGGTCCCATGGCAAGTGAAATACTTGCTTTTACAGAACAAAGACTGACACAGACACAATGAGAAACAGAAACAGAATGAGAGAGGAGGGGAAACATAAAGAAAGAGAAATCAGTGGCCCATGTAAATCTAAATCTAAAGAGAGAGAAGAATAATACACATAACTGAATAGAAAACACAGAGGCATTCTGTACTATATAATAAGAGTGAGTACGTTTACACAGACACACGCACACACACACACACACACACAGCATAGGGAAATCAGACTGCTAATGAGGAGTGACTTGCAACAGCCAGAGCTCTCACACAGGCCCACTTTCATGTCAAAATAAACATACCAAGGTGTGTGTAAGGGGGGAGAGGGGGGAAAAGTGATATAAAAAATGCATTTTTCTGTAGCAAAGAGCAGCAGAGGAGAGAACCAGCAAGTACAAGCCCTTTGATTTTGTTCAGCAGTCAGTACAAATTATGGTGGACAAGGGGGGCATCAAATGGCGGGATTAAAAATGTATTAAAAAACACAGGAGTTCCTCCCATGTGTGACACATGCAGACCTGCACTGGGCCTATTATGTATGACACACAGAGGAGGAGGAGGAGGGGGGCTGGGGGAAGGGAAGGAAGGGGGGAGAGCATAGATGGAAATGGGGGAAGAGGCTCCAATTTGTATACGAGAGAAAAGGGAGTGGAGGTTGGGAAAAATGCAGGAAACTGATGTGAACAGAAATGAGTGAAAAAAAAAAAGCCTTTGTGTTTTAAAGTTTCAAACAAGAAGGACACAAAGAGAAGAGACGGATGGAGAAAACAATCCACAAGTGTGTGAGCTAGATGCCGGGCAGAAAAAGAAGAAGACAAAGAGGGGGCGAGGACAATAAAATCAATGTTAGTATGTGAGGAAGACAAAAAGCCCCAAGTGTAGCCACAGAATGACACAAGGCCCACGACGAGACTCACATGCACACACAAAAAAAAACATACAGTATGTAAATGTGCACATTGGAGTTATGTTATATTCAGAGTCTATGTGAGGACTAACAAATGTTTAAAAATGTATTAGTTGCTATTTCAACTGATTACTTGTTTGACTGAAAAACACCAGTAGGTGTTTCTTAAGGAGACGTCAATTAATGTCCAAAATCTAAAGATACACAACTAGATCCAATTCAGGGGAGAAAAGCAGCCCTTTTCACAATTTGTGAGGCTGAAGAATTTCAAATGAAAATATTATCAATTATGATCATGATTTAATGATTCACTGATTAACAAAATACTTGTCAATTTTCTGTTGACTTCAATTCCTAAGTGTATGTGTTTCCCATGTAAAACGTTTCCAATTTTTGTGTTTGTGGGTCACAATCTTCTTATATCATGACTCTGTTTTGTTGACAAGGTGGTCAAGCGTGATTAAATTAACAAGGGAAATGCTGAAAACGAGGATGCAGTGGACTGTCTGCTCATTTGCAAAGATTTAAGATTAAGAGAAATATGCTTCCTAGCCACTGAATGAACAAGATCTAAAAAGTGTGTGTGTGTGTGTTTGTGTGTTTGTGTGTGTGCGTGTGCATGTGTGAGTGAACAGAGTCCAGAGCGTTGTTCCCTGTTGGGTGATTATTAACAGGATCTAACGAAGCAGCATGAGATTCTCTAGAGACATGATATACACACATGCACCAACACATGAGGAGAAAAAAAGGCCAATAGAGCCCAACACATACACACAAACACACACACACATAAACCCACATACAGACACAGAGGAGAGTGTGTCTCGGGACATGTAATTTCACAGGAGAGCTGGGCTGTTTGCATGTTTCTGTTTGTTCTGTGTGTCTGCCTGCTCCTCTGTCTGTCATGCTGCTTGGCCTGCAGTCTATCTGTTGTATCCATATGTACAGTGACTTCCTGTCTTCCTACCTCTTTGTACATGCTTCTTCTCCCCTCCTGCCCTGTCTCTCTGTTTGTTTGCCTGACTATCTGCTGCTTTGGGCCCGAAAATGTTTCACTTATCAAAAAGGTACTTTTCTTCCTGCAGCAGAAAGGCCTCACTACATCTCACCCTTCGTCTCATCTGCTGGGGATGAGTTGATGTAGCGAGTTCTCCTCTCCCATATCTCCCTTTTCATTCCTCTTTCGTCTCCTCTACCTCTGTGTCTCCTCCATCTTCCCACCCTTCCTCCTTCTTCCATCTCCCCTCCTTCTCAAAAACAAATCACTCTCTACATCTCTCCTGGTTTCCCACCTCTCCCCTTCCTCACTTGGTTCCCCTCGTCTCTACCATCCCCCAACAGCTTGTTCTCATAGCCACGTTGCGTATGTGAGCAGGAAATATTACCATACCAAATGAAAGAGAGGGAATTTTTTCTTTCTTCTCCTTTCTTTTCATTCAACACTGCGTTACCTTCCCTCTCTCCCAGCCTGCTAATTAGTCGAGGGACTAGTGTTTGGGAGTTAAAAGAAAAGTGCACACGTTCATTCTCTTCTTCATACAAAAGGTTTTGATGGCACTCCATCATCTGCACACAGGACCAGCAGGAAAAAAAAGGACTGAAGACTTAGTTGACATGGTTTTAATTCCATTGCTTTTATCTTCCTGCACATGGTCAGTCCGCTGTTACGTTATCCCTCAAAAGAACACTGGAAAAGTTTGTTGGGCTGAAGCTAAGGCACTTCTGACAGGACGTTACTGACAGCCTCACGCTTAATTCAACATTTTGCTTTTGTTTCTAACAGCTGTTATTGTTGGGAATGTAGTTGCTTGTTTGTACTATTTTCAAGTCTGGTGTAATGCAGAAAAAAAGGTGTGTGTGCGTGCGTGTGGTGTGTGTATTGTAAACTGCAATCCAGAGAAAAGGATAACATTTTATTTTCACTCTGAATGTTTCGACAAAATCTGCTGAGTGAGGCGACTACTCTAATGGATATGTGGACATTCAGATGGCATGTCACAAGCATCTGTGTGTGTACATGTGTGTGTGTGTTTGTGTGTGTTTCCAATGTGTTAATCTGCTAGGGCAACTCATCTTATCCTAAATGCCATGACCAATTTCACGCTCTCCCTGGAAAGGTCGTGCCACTGGTGTGTGCGCCGGTGAGCATGTTTGTGTGTACACGCTCGTGTTGTGTGTATCTGAAGTTAACCCGGTTAACCCCAGCCTAGGTGAAAATCTGCTGCTGAAGCAGACTTTGGCAACAGAAACCCTGGCCAACACTACTTAACGTCACTCGCCATCAATATCTATCACACGCACAGACACATAGATGGAAACAGAGACTCGCACACGGTGGACATCTGAGATGTGATAAACAACACACTGTAGCACCAAAACAACCTATGTAAACTGAATACCTTTACATAATCCTAACCTCCATTTCATTCTACATCTAAATTTAATGTCCATAACCTCCCATCTGCTTAAACTAAGGGATGCACCAATATGAAAATTTTGTCCGATACCGATATCTGATATGAATTTTTCTGTTATGGCCGATAACCGATATTTACCGATATCGATATGTGTTGGGGTTTTTTTTAGTTTCTGAGATAATAAATTTTTGTGAAAATCATGCAAACTGAATTTTTGAATGTCTTCCTTTATTTTCAGAATGTATTTTACTTCCAAATAACAAGGTTACAGGCTACCATCCTCCTCGCATTACCCCAACTTTTGCATACAGATATATATCGGCCCAATTTTACTCATCGGACCGATACTGATATGTTGAAAAATGACTAACATCGGCCGATACCGATATTAATGCCGATATATCGTGCATCCCTAGCTTAAACTCTTGTGATGACTCACATAACGTGTACATCGACAGAAACACACAATAAAATTAACACTCACAATTCATTCACACAGATTTGCAGTCCACACTTCAATCAGCCTAAAGCTGCAAGCAGCCTGATGTAACTCTCTCTCATGTCTTACAATGGAGACTGAGACACACACAAGTCTGCGTGGAGTAGGTAGCGTGGAGTGTTTTTGCATCCTACAGAGATGACATATTTTCACTCCTGTAACACTAATATTGGACAACATTAAATCCACCCCCAAAATGCTATTTTGAAGCATCAAATGACAAAGACATTGTACAACATAAAATAGAGTGTACGATGTGATGTACAATACAATGTATGATATAGCTTTCAGACATGACTGAATCCATCAGCTGTGGAGAGAGGTACAGAGACAGAGTGACAGAATGAGAGATCAAGTCTGACACAGAGTGCACATAAGAAAGAATCAAAAGGCAGAGTGAGAAAGTGGGCAAGAGTGTACGCTTTTGTGCGCATGTGTGTGTGCGTGTGAGAGTTTAAGTGTGTGTCTTCCGAGGCCCCCGTTGATCATCTTGACACATGTCTGAGCATTTCTGTCACTTTAATGTCACTGTGGAAATTCTGCAGATTAGTACAACATCCGTCATGGTGCTAGGCCGATCCAAGTCAACAGAACGCATGCAATATTAAAGGCTAATATTCCCCACAGCCTTTTATGCTCCAATATTATGGAGACAGAAGAAAGGTTTTTTACTCAGAGTGATGACATGGACAGGTCTGGGAGAAGAGTGCACACAGGCACACACGCACACATACACCGAGACACACACACACACAGGGATGATCACACACAGGAGGACTCTGTATCAACACATCCTGCACACACTCCTTTACACACTGATTTCGTTCACAGAAGCAAAGCTGCTGTAGAGAATCATTAACATAAGCATACACAAATACACACAAATACATCCATATTGCTTATTTCCATAGCACCCCTCTGAAACAAAAGAATCACTGCATGTAGAAGTGGAAATGAAAGACAGAGCACAGGCATGGAAAGACCTGAGACCATCAGAAAAAAAATGGAGGAAATACAGGAAGGCAAAGTGAAGAACAGAATCAAACAGGAATGAATGAAATACTTAGAGAGCGAGCCAATAAAGAGTGAGGGGGAGCAGAGAAAACGGCTGAGTGAAATGAAGCGAAAGACAAACAGAGAGAGAAAGAGAGCTGATTAGAGATGCATGCTGAGGGAATGTCATTGTTCTAGTCGATTTGAGACATTATTTAAACTGAGACCCAGGAGAGACAGGAAGAGTATGAGAGAGAGGAGAGAGCAACAGATCGACAAAGGGAAGAAGATGGAGGTAGGACAGGGACCGAGAGAGAGAGAGAAGAGAATAGTGGTGTGCAAATAGAAAAATACAAGTGTTGGCGTGTGTACGGTGGTTGCATAAGTCTGGATGATGGCATCTACCTGACAGTCCTCAATGTGCAGTTAATTTGTGTGTGTAAATAGCAGATGTTTTTGTTCACTGCAATTGTTGTGAGGACCTGCTAAGGTTTGGGGCTGTAGGAAAAAAACATTATGTCAATGAGTAGGGGGGTGTAATGATGAAACTGAGACTGAAACCACAAACCCACTGCCACCTCTGCAGGTGCAGACTCTTGAGTTCTCATTACATTACTAATGTAAAAAAAGGTATTTTTTCAGTCACAATTAACAAATACAGAGCACTGTATAATTTCTATAGATTACACCTGTTCCATTGTTTTCTGACTGTGTGTCACATGACATATCTGAAGATGGATTTTATAACTCTAACTATAGACCCACCAAGCAATTTCAAGTCAGCACTGTGGGAAGATTTTGTGTTTGTTGGTGTTTACATGCTTTTATTTTAGTATGCTCAGGTAAACCAAAAAATCTGTTAAATTCAAGTGTGTGTAGGAGACTATTATTTGAGTTTGAGATTAAGTACACAATGCATTTTCACAGCTGTTGGTTGACAGCTGAACTTCTCCACAGAGGTCCACTGTTACTGTACATGTACCTCTATTTTACACACCACACACACACACACACTAATGCATGCACATGCATGTATGAATGATACATAAGTTGTGAATAATGCAGGCCGTCCTGCGCTACCGTGAGGTGGAGCAGTCATACTGAACTTTTCACTCCTGACCAACCAGCAGCTTTTTAGGGATGATGCAGACAGTTCCCTGGCAAGTTGTATTAGCTTTGTTACAAGCCAAGCGCTGCTCCTGGATGTTGCTTTAGATCAATCTAGTGTAAAATCCAATTGTAGCCAACCATTCTGCCTCATACCTGTGTATGAATAGTTGCTACAATATTATTGTTAACTAACCACAGTGAGCTATCACACACCAAGAGCTCATGGAGGATTCATAAGGACTGCCAACTGTTTTTTCTCTCCAGACACATATTATTGGAAAAAATATATAGAAAAAAATTCCACATGAATTAGCTTTTTTTTTAGTTAGACAATGTAAAATCAAGTGAAGTCTATTCGACTTATCAGAATTTGCCTACAGTATATCTAACAGAAAATGTCCAAAGCAGAACCGCGTTACTTGGCTGCACTGACAGGTCAGAACCTGGCATCCAAAAGCATGGTCGTTACCTCCATCTTTATACCGTACTAGACAAAAAGCAGGAGCGATATATTTGAAGGAAGGATTTTGATAAATGTGTTTGCATGTTTATGTGTGCAATTTATTAGAGAAGTACCCTCTATGTCGTTACAGAGGAAAGTGCTTAATTAAGACCATGAGGAGATTTTTCCCAGGGGAATTTCTCTGTGCTCAGTGTGTGGGTGTGTGAGAGAGAGAGATTATATGCTTGAACATAACATAAGCCATCTGATTCTGAATATCTGGGTCTTACATTGATTATTGGGAATAGAAAATTGTTTTTGTTTTTGTGATCACACATTACTCACATTGCTTCCCTCTGTGTGGCTCTCAGGCAGGCACAGACAGCGGTAAGGTGTAACACTTGTATCACAGTGGTCTGCATGGCCATGACACTCACATCTGGCCAGATGACAGAGAAAGGGAGAAGAGAGAAGAAGGAGAGAAGGCCAAACACATCAGAAAGACCTCAAAACTATGTTGTGCATCTTTGATCCTCAAAACATGACACCATATTACACAAACACAGCAACAAAGGGGTATGAAAAGGAACATGACAAAAGCCCTCCCCCCGTCAAAGTGTGGTGTGGAGCTCCCACCCACTTGTCCGTTGTCCACAGAGCAGCAGTAGTGCCATTAGGAAGTTCCCATTCAACATTTATAAATGCCATCCTGAGAATTATCAGAGCAACATAACAGGTAGCAGACAGCCCTGTCTCTCTTTTTCTCTCTCATACACACAGACTGTGCGACAGTCATTTAATAATTCATTCAAATATTCAGTTGCATTCTTCTCTCTGTGTAAAATGACTAGATTAATCAAATCTGAACCATATAAGCACAGAAGATTTCTCACCAAATAAAAGTCTTTTGCAGTATTACTGCTTTGTGGCAGTTTACAAATCTTATTTGACATGTCACAATGATGTGATTCACTGAAAGACGACACAGAAACTGAAAATAGAGCTCATAATACTCATACAAACAATACAGTAGATTATCAGGCAAGTAATTTCATATAATTACATACATGTAACAGGCAGTAGTGTGACACAATGTACAAAAAGGTGCTAGGAAAAATGTACTTGGGGAAAAAAGTTGTGTATTTGAGATTTAAATAAACAAACAGCAACAGAAGAATAACTTTGTTGTGACACATAGGACAAACTTAAGTCCATGGGTATACAAAGACACACATACTCGACTACGGTGCACACGTGCTTATTTATGCTTTAATAAGAATAAAGAGGCAGAGAAATAGATGGATGTATAATGAAAGAAGGGGAGACGAGGACGGACGAAGAATGCACAGATGAGATTTCAACAGCTCTCAATCTCTGTTTCTCCTACTTCACTGTAACAAGCTACTAATTAAAACAGCTTAGAGGGAGGGGGAGGGAGAGACAGAGTTAGAGATGATTGCCTCCTGCATAATCCTATAATTACCACAGTCATAAAAAAAACAGTCTCTCTGTCAGTCTAATGAAGAGATGTGTTCACAATTACTCTCCAAAAACCTCTGCTCAAACTCAACAGTCTGTGCCAAAATATTTTTCTCCATGTCGAAATGTGATCATACATTTAGAACAAATCAACACAGAAGGGACGCTGTTTTTTGTCAGTTACTTAACTTGAATAAAATTTTGCAAGTGCCAGGATTGATCTTCTGCTTGTACAAGTATAATTTAAGCGTTTTAAGAGACAGACACTTGGACAAATGGATCATTTTAACCCCTCACCTGCCACTGATGGTGATTTCATTGATAGCATAGTATCTGTGCCGCTGGTTCACTCCAGCTACTTTGGTGTGGTATTGTCCACTCAGATGAATCCTGACCTGAGTGGCATGTACCATCTTCTTCAGGTCAGGGGTGTTGTAGAAGTCGTTATAGCCTGGCCTCAGGATTGGCTGTGGGGTCAGTAGGCTGAACGTGATGTTACCTCCTGAGAAGGGCACGTTGCTGGACAACATGGAAAATAAACACAACACACACAAATCTAAGTTCAAGAAATGCTGGAAAAATTAGGATTTTTTTAAAACAAAAGTTTGATTGTGGTCCATGTAGGAAAGTACTTACTTCTTTGAGGATATACTATGTATTTTCAGGTTAGCAAAAATGCCAACATCTGCAGATGTAGTAAATTGTGTACAACTGAGTTAGACCAACAAATCAGCAAGGCAGATATATAGGTCCAACAGAAGGTAGATCTACTGTATATACTGTCCGAACTGACTTTAACACTGTTCCCGCTTACAGTAGTACACATCTTGGTCAAAGATCTTTGAAGTTCTTCAGCTCTTTAGTTTACGAATACAACGCTGCAAAAGGCTGCAACTTATATTTATGTGAATTGCTATGAGACAATATACAGTTAAAATGTTTTTTCCTACTCCCGACCTAAAAGGTCCATCACTCGTCCAGTATATTACAACCAAATACACAGGTACCACAAAAAAGACCAAAGTACTGTGACTGTTGTCACCTCTATAGGGTTCTTCTTCACTTTCTCTCCTTCTTTCGCTGCCATGCAACCTCCTCATCTTTGTCCTCAAGTAATTCTGAAAGACTTATTCAGGCCACTTCTCTTGTACATGTATGTCTGTGTGGGTTTATATAGTCTGGCTTTATCCAGTGTGCACAGTGTCACACACACACACACACATTGTTGCAAAATTTACTAACAGTTAAAGGAAGTGTCCACAAGAATCTGTTTTGGTCATGCTTTCATAACGTATATAGCTGGTATGGATTTCTGCTTAAGTTGGTGGTGTTCACATATCGATAGATAAGATGAGGAAAATGTATTTGCAATACATATGATGGCAACTGTGTGTTTGGTTGTTTTATCAATTAAAATGTGATATTTTAAAAACAATACACTTTCTATTTTCTCCTAAAATTACCTGTTCATATGTACATGTAAAAAACAATGCAACGTTTTAAATTCATCCTGCCAGACTCTGTCATGATGTCAGAGGAAGAGAGGTCTGGTGCAGGATAGAAAACATGAATCTTAATCTAGATTTAGGATATTGCTCCTTTTGATACAATTATGAACCATTAATGTCACAGAGTATGTTTTTTATCTTGCCAATGTGAGGTTCAATTGCTCCCATGCCAATTTAACTAATACGTATAACTGTGCCAGGAAAGGTTGTATGTGATATCATTTGTCAGTCAAGTGAAAAATAAGCAGTGACTAAATAATCTGTGATCTATTCATACCTGTTCCATCTAGTGCCAACAAAGGCCTTGATACAAGCAGCTATGCCAAGATTTAGTGTGTGAGATTGTGTGTGTATGTTAGACCACATTCCAAATCCATCCTCTATTTGGTGCCAATCGCCTGTTACCAGTCATGTGCCAAGGCCAACGCTGTAGGTGGTTAGCGTTATAAATCTAGTCACTGTGAGAGTGCCAGTGTGTGTGCCAGTGTTTACTGTGTGTGTGCACAGTGAGTATATGTTTGATTTCCTTTGATTACTTAAGACTTATGTTTTGCATATGTTAGCACATGCACACTACACACACAAATGTATACATATAAATATGTTTGTGTTCATATACTTCTTTATGTAGTCTTGCCAATGAACTTTCTGTGTAATCTCCTATGCATTAAAGAGGCTGTGACCACCAAATACGGTACAATGCAGTGACAAGAAACAGAAAAAGACTGATTGATGAGATTATTTTCAGCTTTTCGAGATGAGGCCATTTTCAAATGGGATGATCAATCTATCGGCCAGAGACATCTTCATCCTTATCTGACAAAAACCTATTCAACACATATTTCATATTTCAATATGTATTTTAGAAATAAGGATTTCAGGGGGTTTTATGAATGGCTGAGGAAGGTGAAAAATTTCAAATTACAAAAGATCAAAACATCACAACATGTGGGGGAAAAAATAGCCCACTTTGAGTTATAGTTTTTGTATTTTTGTTTGTTTGTTTTTGTATTGCAGCTGTATATATCTTTTAAACAGAACAGACTGTTAAGTCATCATTGTATTTGTGCCTCAGCATCAGAACATGATCTATCTGTATGTATTTATACTTAAAGCTATAATGCGTAACTTCTACGTGTCTGAAAAATTTCCATTTTACCCAAGCCACAACACAGGGAGATGATACAACGCTGATTAAGCTGTTTGGCTCCTCAAACGCCTCGCGGTATTTTTCAGTATTTGTTCTTTTTGTATTTACTAGTAGTAGTCTTGGAGCGACTTTCCCGCACTGGCGGACAGGAAACAACTGAAACGTGTTTTACTCGGTTTACCTGACAATGAGAAGGGAGGAGGGAGGAGAGCGCTCCGCTGATGCTACTGTAGAAGCAACACCTACTGTATTAGCAGCCTGGTGTTAGCCACATCGTTAGCAGTAAGCTACAAGGTGTGTAGCCTGTGTTGTTGTGTGTAACTTACTGCGGGGAGTCTGTGTTATAGTCCGTGAACCGTGGTCCGTGACCAGCAGCATGTGGTGTGTTGCGAGTGTTACTGTTACTGTGTGTGATGTGCATTACCAGAGCTATAGGGGTAGCGGTGGGAAGGGGAGGGTTAAACTGGGCCATATCGTTGTAATAACGCAGAAATCCTTTAGGGGGCGACAGAAGTTACGCACTATCGCTTTAATATTAATATATTCAATGACTGGCTATTTTTCATACCCACATATCCACATATCACACCTACCTGGGTAGCTGCAGACAGTTGACAGAGTCTGGTCTCAGTAAAGGCCCATTGTTCTGCATTTCAAACACACTGCAGTTTCTAGCCATGTACTGCCAGTCCGACCAGGGCTGTTCTGAGGCGGTTCCACTCTCTTGTTCTGTGAGGTTAAGTGTCCGTCTCTGGATCAGAACTGATTCAGGCAAGAGGCCGGTAAACTGAATTATGACGTAGAACACCTGGGGAGGGGAGGGGTATAGATTGAATCCATGAACAGAAGATTGGCAGAGCTACAACATTACACACATCTGTCAGTAACTGTGTCTTGATCCAAATGGTAATAATGACAGGTCCTGTGCTGCCTTTGTCTTGCTCACAAGGTAAAATTGGTATTAAATCATCAGTTGTCGTTCTGCATAGACAGAGATTTTGTTCAAAACAGAGAGTGCTCACACAACATATAGACACAAACATACACACAGGTTGTTCCCTACTAAATCACGTGCCTGCTTGTGTGTAGGTGTGTTTGTGTGTTAAGTGTTATCTGCCCCTCTACAGTGTGGGCTTGGACAGTGGGTTACACAGCAGGGAGCGCATTAAGCCAGCACCACTGCGCAAACCCACACACACACACAAACACACATCCCCGAACTTCAGAAAGTGTCTTTTATCTGGGGACTTGAGTTGAGCGACCACATCAGGACAGCTCCCAAAATCCTGCTCACACTCACATACACACTTCAGAGAGAAGAGGGATGAGTCTTTTGACAACCCAGTGTCGACAACGCCCAAATCCAGCAATCTCTCCCTCTCCCTCCCTCTTTCACTCTCTTTTTGCCCCCATCTGTCTCTAACTGCAGCCCCTCAGAAAGAGGATGAAACTACTGTCCACAGCACACAGGTGCAAGCAGACAGATATTGTACAGCGTTTGTATTGTATAGTTTCAAATGCACACCCCATAATAATGGAATTTAGTTGACTGTCCAAACCGAGGTGGTGAACAAATGAGTCGCTGAGGATGCAACGACACAATGACTTAGGATGACTCACATTTGACTGGGTCAATCTGTATTATCTGACAACAGCTGTATCATATGGCATTCAGTATCGGAGGATTTAAAAAAAATTTTTTTTATTTTGGTTCATTTCATTTTGCTAATTTAATGAAGTCAAAGCTTGTGCTTGCTGCACTGAGTTCTGTCTTTTATGAAACAAGGCAGCTGTTGCTATTTGATTGACTGATGCCGAAAAGCAACGTAGAATCATAAAACCTACAGTATTTGCAAAACAGACCAAATGCTCTTTAGTTATTTATTCTGTTACCTGGTATTGTCCATTGGTCAAATCCACTGTAATCGTGACTCCATCCTCCAATTCCTGTGTCGTCATGATCTTTGAAAGCCATGAGGTTCCCATGTCCTGATCATTGACATAACTGAGAGGGTGGGCGTTAAGGTTCAGTCTCAAGACTCTGTCATTGGTGATGTCCTCGACAGCATTGGGAATGCAATATCTGTAGACAGTGACAGTGTTTTAAGTAAACAACAGCACAAGTAATGCTAAATTAAATGCATGATGAAAATGGTTTTCAACAAAGGGACTCATATTTACACTTACAATTAAGACTCCCATAATCACTGCATTGAATAAAGTTAAAGGGATGCCTATTAAGCTATGGGGATGTGGATAAAGTTTACTTTGCCTTAAAATAGCCACAAAGTCACAAGTTATTAGAAGTTGTTATACTGTACCTCTCAACCAAAGGATGCACTCTGGGGTGACTGGGAGGACAGCGACACTCTGACTGGGTGTGGAGCTCAGGCAGGACTCCTGAGTACAACTCCACTATTTCTCTGTTACAGTAAAACAAGATACAGTAGAGTATATCTGACTTTAATACAGCAGTGGAACAAAACACAATATGCAAAGTAAAAGGAACAGTGTACTACTATAGAGTATTATACTATGCCGCTTAATGAGTTGGGTTTAATGAAAATGTATTGGGCTAAAACTACATGGTTGTAATTTATATTAAATATGGCGACTGTTAATATAATGTGATATGTGACGTGACAGTAAACTGCAAACCAATGTAACAACTTGAGAGCTGAGATCAAATCTTAAAGCACCTGTTGGTCGAGGGCCGATTAACTGAACATTTAGAGCAAAGTGAAAAATCAAAGGCATAATTTGAAAACTCAAATCCCTCATTTTGTTTCACCCCAATCTTGATGAGACAAACTTGTAAGCTCCAAGTCCTTACTGTGTGCACATCACCGGTGAGCAAAACACTAATTGCCTTGTATTGAATTCTCAGGAAAATCCTCTGGAAGTAGTATGGATCTTAAGATGCAATGATTAGCCTTCCTCTTTCTAACTATCTCTCCTTTTATCGCACATGTAGTATCTCTGTCGATTTCTCTTCATTTTATCTCTTTTCCTCTTTAATCAATCTATCTAGAACTATGATGATTTGCCAGATTTACCCTCTTCTTTTACAACTCTTATTTCCTTTGGTCCTTCTGTGATTTTTCCCTGCTTCTCTGCAAATAGCTGCTCATTACCTGTCTCTCTACCTCGCTTTATCCCACTCACCTGTTGGTCAGAGTGGCTGGATAAAATCTAAAGTCCTGCATCCACCCATGGAACTGATTAGACCCTGGGGAGATGAAAAGAGAGGAGGAAAGAACATCAAGAAGGTGTTAATGGGTTTGTACTGAAGGAAGTGAGTGAGAGGATTTCACAGTATTTAGTAGATTATCTTATCAGTTTCTTGATACCGGCTAAGTGAGACTGCCCACAGCTGCTTATAATGGCCAAGTTCACGAAAGAAAGCCGAACAGGATCTGCCACAGCCTACATTTGCTTTCACTTGAGAGCAACGAGACTTATAAGGGCAAAATCATTAGCTTGGTTTGAGGCCAGGACCAAAACAGTCCTGTCTAAGGATAACAGGTATTACCCACTGGCTTCACCCATTTCCTCCACTGAAGAAAATCATGTTTTAGAGGATTTACTGTTTATAACTAATCTCATTCCTTACTGTGGAAAGCTGCCTACACCGCCGTCTGTTCGGGGCCTAATTCAAGCCATTTTTAAACTGTGGCAAACAGATTACTGAGCATTCAGTAGTTACAAATGGGATTATTTCCATCATTAATTAAACTGCAAAATACTTTAAATTGATGAAAAACGTGACAACAGGTTTTAACCTGAGAACCCAGGCAGGTAAATGAAAAGATATTGAACAAGAGATGCTAAATAAGAATATATAAAAAATCAAATATGCCAAGATCTGTTCATCAAGCAGACATACGCTAGAATATTTTAAACATATGAGCTCCATGTCCAGACACACGTGGGTTCTTGACTGCAGACAAGAAACACCATCAAACACAGGCAAACCTCCAACACATCTCAACGGACGACCATACAGTACATACATGACAATGTTGGATAAGGAACCCACACAGACAATGAGACTGGTCCAAAGAGAGCCAGAGTCTTTATCTGTCCAACAAACTTCTGTGTAGTTTGACAGCAACTCTTAGAAAACGGATAACGTCTCTAAGCATCGACAGAACCCATGCCATGTCTAGCTTTGTCTGCGGAAGTGCGTGCATGCGTGTTTGAGGCTTTCCTGTGTGTACTCCAAAAAACATTCTCACTTTAGAGAAAGGGAGTGTGTGCATCTATGTGTGTATTTGCATTTGAGAGAGGCTTTGCCATCTTTGCGCCAACTATAGTGTGTGTGTTGGGGGTTTTCGCGTGTGTGTAAAACAGAGCTTGAGCGAGACAGTGTTATGGGATGTAAGTGTGTTAGAACAGTGTGTGGTTGTGCAGCCTTAGGCTTTGGCTCAGGATTTCTTTAGCGTGTGGAAATGGGATTATGCCTTCCTCTGAAAAGCATTCTCTCTATTGTTACTGGGATGATGCAAGGTATAAGCCTTAATTCTCTCTTCTCTCTGTAGGTCTCTGTCTTTTCTCTCTGTGTTTCGCATTCTGTCATCCATCTCTCTCAGCCTCCTCTTCTTTGTTTTTTATGTTTTTAGAACTGATGACAGCTAATACAGGCAACTAGGGGTTATGCGTGATTTTTGTCTCTTTTTTTTCCATCTCAATCCTTTTCTGGCCCTGTCACAACTCTCAATATTAAAGATGAATTTACTAGAACAATCCTTAAGCAGGTAGCTTACACTGTAGTCAGAAATGGTAATTAGGTAATTGGCTTCATTCATATGGTGCTTTTTATCCAAAATGCTGTACACTGAAAATACCTGACCAAAAATGAATGAATAAATGAACCAGTTTCCATCAAGCCATAATGAAATAATTTAAGATAATTTTTCTTTTCTACACAACAGTATAGTGAGAGTAGATTGCAGACTTCTGTAGAGCTGTTTGCAACCTGCATTAAACCTGCCAAAGAATACTGATATCTTGTTTCGCAAATCTGTTTTGACGCTAAATGGTACTTCAATCTGATAAAAAGATTTTAAAAAATAAACACTTCATGTTTTGCCATTTGAATGCTTTTGAGGAGCCTTAATGCATTAATACAACTTAATCCATCTGAAGAGTGATCAGTGAGGCCAAATACAGACAGTAATAATGGCACTCTGCATCGTTTCCTCTGAATCACCAATGTATGTGAAGGGAATTAGTAGGTTTCCCTGACCGTGCATTTCTAAATATTTTATTGTGCGTTTGGTCTGTTAAAAGTAACTATTGATCTGGGGCGGTGCGTGGCGCAGTGGTTAAGGCAGCCGCCCCATGTATATGCAGACGCAGGCGTCCCCGGTTCGCGTCCCGCATCGGGCAGACCTTTCCTGCATGTCATTCCCCTCTCTCTGCCTCCCCCTTTCCTGTCTATCTCTACTGGTCTATCAAATAAAGGCATAAAATGCCAAAAAAAAAATACTTAAAAAAAAAAAAAAGTAACTATTGATCTGTTATTAAAAACTGATAGTTCTATCTTCTGATAAAACTGCTGTCGTTATCAATCACTTTACAATATGGCTGGCACAAGTTTTTCTCTCATCAGCTCATTGTATTTTTTTTTTAATACACACAGTTTTTAGTTAGCAAGACCCCCTCCAAAAACACACATTGTTGTTAATCAATACATCTGATCAGCATTCGCATAATCAGTCCACTGATCAGAATTCCAAACACAACCAAAGGTTCAACAACTACACACACCTACACAGACCCACCCACCTGCCAACCCACCACACACCACACACACACAGACACACACACACATCGTCTCTCCCTCTCCCCCGAGCCAATCGCTTGTATTGATCACCCCCTCTGATGTGATCTTCAGCTGATCAGATGCTACCTGCAGTGAACTAAGGATCAATGCCTGATAAACGAGAAGAAAAACACTCGTTTATCACCCTGGAGATGAACGGATATCATTTTTCTCTCAATTTCTCTCCTATTGACTCTAAGACGGCTCCCAGGCACCACCAATCAATCACAGATGTGTAGTTGAAGGGGGATAAAGGCTGGGAGAAAAATAATGGTGGAGTAGTCATTGACACCATATTAAGATATACAGACATGATAAACTAAGAGGTAATTTTTCTCCACTTGGAGGAAAAAAAACAGATGGTGGTCCCTGCTGAGGAGACTCCAGGTGCTTTGCTATTCAAGGTTTCTGCTGGAGTTTTAAAAATAAGAACAGATAAATAAATAGCTAAGTACAGTGTACAGTCGTAATCTGAAGAATCTCAAATTCATATAGTACTATACAAAAAACAATATACATTTACCGTTGGAGCTGAGTCCAACCCACATGGCACCATCCTCGCTGATATCAGAGAGTCTTGCGGGCAGAGGTCGTGTGTCAAATGGTGTCCCATCCTCCTCAAGTCCATCCAGGAACAGACTTACACGTCTGTTGTGGACCTGGAAATAAATCAGTGTCAGTGCTGGGTGTATTTCTATCTTTGTATAGTTTATATATTTTTGTAGGAGCAAACCAGGACGCACAATTGTTAGACTATATCATTGAGAGACGAAAGACTAAAACATTTTCATTTCTTTATAATTACAATATAATAATTATTATTATAACACAAAATTATATAGTGTGTTTCAAAAAGCCAAAGATAATTTTACATGGTACTGTAACAACAAACAAACAAACAAACAAAGAGGAAAAAAAAACAACAAAAAAAACTGGTTGAGAAAGGCCACGGTGAAAAGGTGGGTCTTGAAGGCTGATTAAAAAGTGTCCAGAGTTGAGGCGTGAAAGATTTCATGGGAGAGAATTCCAGAGAGTGGGGGCCGCCACACTGGCACATCAGCAGATATCATTAACAATCCACAGTGCAACAGTGAAAACCTAAGTGCAGGTTATGGAGCGACCCGTGGGGCACATGCAGCAGTACAGGCCTATAGCCACTTAAACTGTTGAGACACACAACATCTCAGAGAGAGAGAGTTGTAGCTGCTCTGAGTGAGAATACTGTATGCATCTTTTTTACAAAACTATATGCACACACTATGCATGCATGTATGTGTGTGTGTGTTTGTGTGTGTGTGTGCGTGTGTGTGACCGTGGCGTGTGTGAATTATACATACAGCTAATCTTCCAGCTCATTTCCCCAGTAGCAGAAAGAGCCTCAGGCTAAACTGCCTCAGCTGCAAATTAGCTTTCTGTTTGACCAATATCTCCTCTCCACTCCGCTCCTCTCTCCTTTCCCGATCTGCTGCATGAATATTAAAAACTGCACGGCAGACAACACCGTCAAAGCAGGAGCGGCTCCCTCTTACATCAAACCAAAAAACTTTAATGTGCCCTGTCCCACTCTCTCCCTTTACCCCATCTCCAAATCCTGAGCTTGGGAAACACACTGTGGGACTACTGATAAACGTGACTCTCCCTGTCTTACCAGAGTCCCCCCTCTCCTTCTTCATCTTTCTCGTCTCTCTCCCACTCTGGTCCTTCTTGCTTTGTCCTTTCTCCTCTCCACGAGGTCATTTGATTCCCTCACCTTTTTCTGTTTTTGAGGTTCCTTACCTCATATTCATTTGCTTCCTCTCTCCTCCTATTTTTCATATCCATCTTTACTTTACTTTCCCTCTCAGACTCCCCCCTCTCATCTTCCTTCCTGTCTCTTTCCCTCATGTTTATCTTGCCCTGTCGCTCTCACTTGTTGTCAGCTCTTTAGGGAAGTTGAAAAGGTGTGAGGAGGGAAATAAGTCCAAGTCAAAAAACGCCTTTAGGGGATGAAGGCAGGCCCAGACAAGTGTCTGCCTCTCAGAGGATAGTTAAGACGCCCAGACAGACACTTTCATGATGGCTGATTGAAGACTGGCAAGCGTATGAGAGCACAAGAGAGAGAGCGGGAGAGAATAAGACTGAAAAAAGGCAAGAGAAAAAAAAGAGACAGGAGGGAGAAAAAGAAAAGTCAGGGAGTGGGTGTAAGAGAGAGAGCTAGAAGAAGGGCCCTCTTTAGGAATCTCTAAGCCAGAGCAGTGCGGCTCTTGGGGAGATGTGAGGCAGTTGTCAGGCCTGATGTAAATGAATCCTGAAGCGCTTCATCCTCCTTAGCCGCCACGCGCCCTTTTGAAACACAGCCAACTCCCCTTTGTTAGCTTTCACAAACACTTTCCCTCCGTTTTTCCCTTTCCCTGTCCATCTGCATTTTTACCTCCTTCTTTCCTTTACCTCTCTTTGTCTCTTTTAGCCAGCGTAACTTCAGAGTTTTTGGAGAACAGAGGAAAAAAGAGGAGAGTAGTCAGGATTCTTTCGTGTTGATAACTAGTCTCATTTGGACTGTGTCCACTAAGTCCAGAGGAAAGGAAATGACTGCTTCAAACTCTACCCATCCTCTCCCATTTATATTGAGCATATTTAATTTTGTGACACCTTTTCAAATAAACCACTTAAAGGTGACATCATTGTAGGGATTTTTTAGATAAAGACAACCTGTGTCGAAACACATGGATCTCAGCAGTCCGTACACTGTAGTAATGTCCAATGAAATCCAATGCAGCCTATGAATGGTGATAACTAAATGAAGTTATGTATTCACATGATTAATAGGGTTTGTTTCATTTTTCATATACAGTAATGTAATGTCCTGGTGTTGTAAATTGAATTAAAAATGTACTCTGCAATAATAACCATACAATGTGCAACTCTTCTCCCTCAAGACAAATGGCATCCTCTAACATCTGTGATTTCAGTATCTAAAATCAAATCATACTCATGTCAACATAAGCTACAGCTAAAGAATTTGATACACACCAGTTCTGTACTGCTCTGGTTTGGTTTCTCCTTTCCTCCCAGTGGTATGGCCTTGTTTCCTGTAAACTCAAACTCTCTGTCACATTAAGATTAAAGCTGAAACTGGAAGGCGAGATGGGTTCAGCAGGGTTCAATCCTGGGCCAGCTCGGATATTGAATCTTAACCCCTGCACCACTTGTGGTCTCTGCCACCATTCATGGCTCCATTAGCATTTGGCCTGGTTGCCTATGGTTAGTGATTTCTACTCCAAAGCCACAACTGACATTAAACCTAACAACATGCACTAACAGCGTTCTTGCCATATATTTTTTCACATTATATCACACAATATGAATTTTAACTACAGTTATTTTATAACTTCTGCTATTCTCTGACTGGTGGCTGTAATATTGCCAATGTACTGTATCAACATCTTCTGTTTCACAAGGCCATCGATGAAATTCACAACACTTTCCCGTATCTCTCCTCCACAAAGACCAGTTTTATTATTTTCCTTTCCTTATTAAAAAATTTCCTTCATTTATAGACGTTTCTGTGCTCTTAGGGAGTTTGAGACACCTTTCCCTGAGCAAAACCCACCCCGCTGGCAATGTTACCACCTAAGCCTCTCTAAAAGCCCAGGAAAACCCTTAGTGGAAAGCTTTTAGTGATCTGTAGGCTGGCATTTTGACTAAAGCTCTTCTCGATTTTCACACTCCTGCCAAGCCATGGCTCAGTACAGTGTGTGGACAGCAGTGTTTCTTCTAAGCTCACTTTGTAGCTGTGGGCTACAAGAGTAAAAGTGGTGAGGAAAATGAATACATAATAATAGGTGGATAATAATGCAATGTGATGTATCTTATTTCTCATATACATTGAATATTTGTGATCCGAACAGAAAATCACCTGCATGTATTTTACTCTTGAGGATTTATAGACCACAATCTTACACTCATCACATGCTACAAAATCTATGCATAAAATTGTGTAGATTATTTTATTTATGACCTATACTTTGTTTTTTCAAATGGTAAAATGTGGGCTTGTTTGTATATGAAAAGGATTCATAGCTAACTAACAGCTAACCATATGACATGAAGAGGCAGTGCCTGCGGTATGCATTAATACTTCCTGATGACCAGGGTCATTTTCCATGACTTCTATCCAAACCTGCACTGACCCACACTTTATCAGTGTTGCTACAAGAGATTATTTTAAACATAACCGTCATGTTCGCAGAAATAAATTGAAGCCAATTTCTATGAAGCATCTGGGCAGAAATTGCAGATCTTTGTCCCTTTGATATTAAACCTCTCAGGCACATATGCAAGTCTACTGCTTCCAAATACACATTCAGCTCATGTTTTGGTTGTTAGACTTTACTTCAAAAACTCAACTGGAGAAAGAATAACTCTTTGTTGTCATAATGAAATGTAGATAGGCTGGGACTTGTTGTGGAGTTGGGGCGTTTCAGACAGACAGCTGTCATAATGCAGTTTCATCCTGAAGCAGTTCAGTTTAGCTGAATAAATGAATAAATCTTTGATTTTGGACAAGAGCCATTATCTAAACATCTGATGTACTGCATATAGTGAAAAGCTTGAAAACAGAATTTTATTTGGAACATGGCTGCTCATTTGAGAATCTCAGAGGTGACAGCTTGTGGTAAAAATAAATTAAATATTAGAAACCACTCCCACAAACGTATTTCAACACAGTCTGATTATTTTACCTAAAGAAGTAGAAGTATATGCAGGAGTCTTAATGCAAGTTAAAACTATAATTCCGGCTCCTTTAAAACAGTTTACACCATCTCTCAGTCTGGTCTTTATCGACAAACTTGAGCAAAGCACCTGTAAGTTATCGACGACAACAATACTATAATTTCCGCAACTCTAACAGGCCCATTCAAACAGACTCCACCATATTTCCTTTATTACATTCTCAAATGAAGCATTTATACAACGGCTTGTCTGAGTACTTGGTGGTCCTTATCTACTGAGAAATGTGCCTCTATGTTGCCCGGTTGTTTGCCTCCCCGTGATGCCTGGAGCACAGTGGATGGGTGGCCAGAAAGTGCTGTAAAATATCTTGGTTTTCATTTCAGCACGCATGCTAACGCGCATGCTGCCTGTACTGTGCTGCATGTGCTTCTCATGCCCCGCAGCTGATCTGGAGATTCTGTGTCTCGTTGATTTTTTACACTCAGCGTGTGCCTGTCCCGGCCAAAATAAACACAAGTTGCCAGTTGTATTGATATCCTACCAGCACGATCCTATAAAAACAGAATCCTTCCACCATAGTTGTCAATGTCTAGGCTGAATATGAATGCGACACAGACATGATGAAATATAACATTTATACAGCTCTGGAAAAAAATGATCAGTTTCTTTAGTTTACTATGTAGGTTGTATAGTAAACTAGAGAAACTAAAAAAAAGTCTTAATTTTAAGACTTTTGTTTTACTCTATAAACTACTGACAGCATTTCTCCCAAATTCGAAATAAAAAAATATTGTCACTTGGAGCATTTATTATGTACAGTAGCAGTAAATGACAACTGGTCAAAATAATAGGCTATAAATATGATTTTTTTTTCAGGTGATCAGTGCCTTATTACAGTAAGTAACCTGAGGTGTGCTTGCAGACACTGGGATGTAATGGCTGCTGAATTATTAAGAAACATTTGGAGTGGTAATTTTTTTCCAGAGTTGTGTATATTTTGGCCTTTGGCTGGAGGTTGTGGAACTTTACTGAGGTTTTCAAAAGATAAATCAATATTCCAGTAACACAAACTCCAGTGTACAGAGCTGGCAGTAGCAGCAACGCAGCTCACACACACAGCCAGTGTGAAAACACACATGCTTCTCCGCAAGAGCTCAGTGGCAGCATATTCCACTCTTACACAACGCAGGCGGACACCAATTTACCCCGACCACTGCCCCTGTTTGACCTTTATCATGGAAGATCTCATTTCACCTGGTCTTTCCCACAACCACTCAGTCCATGTCCCTTCTTTACCTCCCTCTCTTCTCCTCTCCTCTTCTCATTCTACAAACACAAGCATCCATTCCTCTCAGACCTTCATCCCTTATCCCCACCTCATATCTCCACTTTTGTTTCTCTCCTCCCCCCCATAGTTGGGTACTTCCCTCAATTAATTCCCATCTCCGTGCACATGCCTCTTTCTTCCATCACTCCCTTTTCTTCTGTTTTTGAACGCAGAGCACACAGTGCATGTCTGTCCATCTTGCAAGTGGGAACCCCCTTTTGTTTTCTTTTCTGAGATCTTCCCCTCTCTTGTTGCCCCTTTCATGCTTGTCTGCTCTCCCTCACCTATCTCCGCCCCTAATCCCTGACTCCCTGTCTCTGCCCCCACACATCCCGCCAACCTCTCTCCACCCAGCCCGTCTGCTTTGGTCTGTATTGCCCTGTGACTGACTGACATACCACTCACTGATAACACACCTCATTCCACAGCCAGTGAAGCTGTCAGCGGGGGGAAAAGAGAGGCAGCAAATGAGAGAGAGAGACAGAGAGAGAGAGATGAGAGACAGAAAGAAAGAAAGAAAGAAAGAAAGAAAGAAAGAAAGAAAGAAAGAAAGAAAGAAAGAAAGAAAGACAAGCACGATGAGTGGAGTGTAGGTCTTGTTGGATGAATGAGAAAAACACGACTGTTGACACTGAAAAACAGGATACATGGGAAAGACAGTGACACAGAAATATTGTGATAGAGGGATTATCAGTCTACGTCACAGACGTTCTACTGCGCATGTCGTCTGCAGAAAGAGAGCAGTAACAGCCGGGATCGTGTATTTATTCCGTTTGGGGGAATTACGGTGTCTAGAAAGCAGTGCCTGCAGCTGACAGGGACAGCAAACAGCAGTAGCTAAGCTAACGGCGGCAGCAAAGCTAACATCAGGACGTCAGCTGTTAAAACCCTCTCGTTGTCGGACACGACATGAAACTACTCCAGTTAGCTCAGTCATGTTTAAGATATCCGCTGGATAATTTTTTTCATGGACCGTTTATTGAGTCACTGAATTGTTAAAGTTAAACAGGATAACCATGACTAATTACAAAAATGTGCACACGTAAATAGTAATGTTTGTCCAATCACTGGTTTTATAGACTTTACAAACATCAGATTACTCTAAACGGCGATATAGTAAACATGAAAAAATAGATTAAAAAATGCAACAAAAAAAATATATATATACAGTATATATATATCGAAACTCTCGTTCGTATTGTTCGAATGCTGGTTTTCTACTCTGAAGTAGTTGTTAACATGTCCTGTAATGAGTAAAAAGAGATGATGTAGCAAGGTCATTGGGAAAGGAAGGGAATGAAGCAGTGACTTTGTAAAAGAAATGCTGGTAAAAGAAAAGAGGGTATTGTGGAGGTTCAGTGGTGAAAAAGCACACCAAATGACCATAATATCCCACATTTAATTCAACTTCCACTGCTCTCACATTTCCTATCAACTATCAAGTAAATTAAATGAAAAAACATTGGCAAGATAAAGAATGAGAATGAAAATAAAAAAATGGACAGTCAATAGATGGTTGGTACTCCACAGTAACATGTCTGTTTAAGAATATCTTCTTTTGAATAGTTAGGGTTTTTCTAATCACACAGTATCCACCTTATTTTCGAACGCGGAAGTAAGGTGAATACGAACTTCGGGATTTTTGTGCGGCACCTCCGGTCATTCCCTTACCGGAGGAGGAGGCGAAGGAGGCTCAACATAGCCAGGCTTTGTGTTCATAATTTAGCTGAACAAAACCTAAAGCCCCGGTCCGAGTTAACACTGTACAGTACTACGAAGCTGGTTTGTTAATTTTCATGCTCTGAAGCAACGTGTTGCAAGAGAGGATGCTGCTTAAAAAAAATCCTGACAGCTCTACATTGCACTACTTTTAAGCTTAAATAAATAGCGCAACAACAATTGTCATTGTTAAATTGTGTTTTTATTGTTTTCATATTCTGATCGCAATTATTATCGCAATTATTATCAAGAGTGCTGGACCGGAAGTGTCGCACAAAAACCCCGGCCTCCATGAATCCAGGAAAAATAAGGTGGATAGGGTTGAATCAAATCAAAAATAGGATGATTAAGTTTGATCTGAAATATTGTTGCTGCTCGTTAATCTGTGAAGATAAAGGTAAATAAACACATGATTTGCTGGACAGTTTACCAACAACTCTGCAGTTAACCTACAAATGCACCAACACGTTTTAATTGAAGTCAATATGAACAGAAGCAATGTGCTTCATTTTCAATTTTGTTAAAAATTGTATATATTACGGGGTATGATGTGTATATTTACTGCAGTCCATCAATTGCATTTTCCTCTCTGTATGCAAATTTGCGTAATTGTTCTGGGACTTTATAGGCCCTAGTGGAAACTCGGAGAACAATGGGTCACAAGTACATTTCAGTTCCTGAAGAAAAGTACCTGGAACTTTTAGCTGTACTACACAATAAACCTTTGCTGCCACTTTGAATTGCCCATGACAGATGAATGCTTTTGCAAATAAAAAAAAAACAAAACAAATATTTTTGTCAAAGTAACAAGGTTTTCTATTTATTTGTTTATTTATTTTTATATTGTAGGCTATATTGATGTCTGGATGCATTGAAATTTGCTCCGGGTCCAGTACTTGTTGGTGGGGGTATGGGGAAGTTTTGTTTGAATGTACAGGAACTAGACTTGACTGTCTCTTGTGTCAATTGTATTCCCTTTGTTTGTTATATTTGAAAAATAAAAAAGACCTTGATCAAAAAAAAGTAACAAGTTTTTTTTTGGTAAATATTGGAAAAGGTTTGGCCAAAAAAATATTTTTGAATTAAATGGCACCCACATTAATTGCAAAAATATTCCTGAACCAAAGGAGTGGAGTAAACTGAAATTAATTAAATGATGACTTAATGCATCACAAGCTCTCACCTTCTGCATACCTAGGTGCCTTGTCACCTTTCCCTCTCTCTTTCTGTCACTCTCTTGCTCCCCAATCCTGCTGTCTCTCCTTGTTATTCACCCTCCAGGCCTCTCCCACCAACTTTAGTCCTCTCCCGCCTCTATACTTGCCCTTACCCACTATGAACTGTTAGCAGCTCTGATGTACAGCCAATATTCTCTCTATCATATTAGCACGGCTGCAGTGTGTAAAGGAAGAGATAGGAAGAGGAAGAGAGGAGGAGGAGGAATATAAGGAGAGTGAGAGTGTGTGTGAGAAAGAGAGAGAGAGAGGAGGATGGAGAGGAGACACATTTGTTCTACTCATCTCAGCGCTAAAAGATACAATTACCTCTCACAGCATATTATCCATGTTTTATACCAGCCCAGGGCCCCATGCCTTTGCCTTGCCGTGCTCACCCCGTGTAAGGCCCATATTTTAACACTAGCTATGACAGTTTATTTAAGAAAAGAAAATTGTCCCCAGGGAGATGGAGAGGGAGAGAGAGAGAGTGTGTGTGTGTGTGTAGGGAAAATGAGAGGGAAGGAGGGAAGGACAAAGAAGGTGGAGGGGGAGAGACAATGAAAGGGGGAGAGAATGAGAGATAGATGAGGTAGAGAGGAAGGGAGAAGGAGAGAAAGAGAAAATCATCTTCAGGAAAAAAAGCAAAGAGAAAAGATAAAGAGAGAAAACAGAGAGAGAGAGAGAGGACATATATAAGGTGACACACCAACCTTTTAATAAAGACCATAAGTCTCTAAGACTTTTTCTTTCTGAGCAGAAAGCAAAGGGAAACATTCATGAGAGCATACAAGGAAGGAGAGTCGCATTCAGTTACCTACTGCAAAGAGAGAGCAATATGCACAAGAAAGGTTCAGTAACAAAGCCAGTACCCAACATAATGTATCCTGACAAAGTATGACGTTTTTTAATGCTTGAATTTGTTCTGGATTTGGTTATTCAAGTGTAATGTAATCTTAAGTACAAACGAGTTATCAATCCATTCAAATTAGCAATGCATCTGTATCAGTCACCCTCCTGATTCTGACACCTTTGGGTATCTGCTGTCACAGAGTATCAATTTGATACCAGAAGGAGGAAATAGAATTTAATTTCTGACATTTACAAAGAAACTTTCTTTAATGTGGTTCAGACACAACACTGGTGGAACCGTTTCCGATCCAAAATGTCAGCGCACAGATCAGAGCATCCGTATCTCTCTCACGGTCAGCCTCGTGCATGTTATGTGTTTTGTGTATTCAGTAAAGTGGGAAGACAGAAGTGATAACTTCAGATGTCAGGTATGTAAAATTTGGTAATAGCTAGTTTGTGTCCCGGTTTGTAGCCAGTTTCTAACTCCAATACCAGATCTTCATTTTTATTCTGGTTAGTTTCTTTTGCTTTTAATAGGGTTCTTAACCTGTGTCATGAAACTTCTACTTTAGTGTGGATATTTCTACAAAGGACAGGTTAACATAACATATGCTCTTTGGTGAATCCTTTTATCCAAAGCACCTTGCAGCACCTTTGCTGCATACATTTCTTGCTCTTATATCTCAAAGCCTAGTGGGAGTGATACCTCTAACCCTGGCTGTGTTAGTGCCTTGCTCTCACTATTAAGCTGGACCACATCGCACATTGGCACAAAATACTCGTGTAAAATAAATAATAAAATGAATTTAAAAAGACAGTAAATCTCAAACCCCACCACACATACACACACACACACACACACACTTTCTCCCCCTCTCTCTCTCACTATGTAATTGATGCCAGTCTCGTGCCCTTTCGCCTCCTGTGCCAGCGGGCAGAGGGCTACCATAGAGGTGTCCGTTTCACCCCTACATAACAACCTTGCCTCACCTTCACACACATGTACACAACCACACAGAAGCGCACAGATACACAGAAATATACTGTATTTAGTGCCCACACATTTGCACAAACACAAACATACAGCACAGCCCACGGAAACTAACATAAAAAGTGCCTCCAAGCATAAGCACACAGCAATATTTTCTCATTTAAAAGCAGATTTTTGTACGGTGTTTGGGGTCACTGTCATGTTGGAAAATCCCTCTCCTGCCAAGCTTCTTGAGACTGGGAGTCATCTTTTCATTCAGTTTTTATTGGGTACAAGCATGCATTCATATTGCCATCTATAAATCTCCCCTACGCCTTCAACATTCATGCAGGCTCATATTAGTGCACTCCCACCTCCATAACTGTGTTCACAGCAGCGCAACTTGGCTGTCATATTTCAAAGGCTCCTTCAAATCAAGCCTTGGATTCTTCTGCCTATCATCAAGATTCATTGAATGCCAGTATTGAAAATAATATGGCAGCAAACAACAATGACATGGACGATTACATTCTTAAATGCAAGTATCAGGTTTCATCACAGTTGAACAGTACAACTGTTAAAAAACCAAGGGCCTTCAAGTATTTGTAAGAACAAGTGATGTCAGGGTTGCTTCTCAGTGAGAGTGATGCCTACAACCCAAGTTTTCCAAAGAACAGATTGCTTCATTTCACTCTACCTTTTCAGTTTACAATAGCTACATGTGGGGCACGTTTGCAGTCTACAACCTCCAAATGATGTGGCCCCAATATGTAGCCACAGCTCACATTTCATAGTGGGCTCCATTCTGTCACTTGTGTGGACAGGTTCACAGCCAACTCATACAAGCAAATTAATTTTGGTTTCATCTAACCAAAAAATGTGCTGCAAAGTGCTCCTCATTTGACAAAATGTAGTCATGCACTTATGGGCAGTTTCGCAAGCAACTTCTTGAACTTCATGCAGTGTCATTTGCTGTGATCAGTTACTGAAATCACCATTTTCCACAGTGGCATTTGTGGCATAATTGTTTGAGCATGGTCACTGCACCTCCCAACCACTGCTACAACTTCAGCCTATGTTCTGGTGCCAATTGAAGCTCTTGTGCTGTCTCCATCCTTTGTGAAGTCTAACAAACTTGTAGGGATGCCTCGATACCGATACTGGTATCGGGTATCGGTCCGATACTGTTGTAATACTTGTATCGGTATCGGTGAACTTTAGCGAGTACAAGAACCGATACCAGTGCATGCAATTGCTCTGCATGAAGACCGCGATCAGAGGGTGGCTTTGCATCTTTGTTGTATTTTTTTTTTTTAGATCAGAGGCTTGTTACAACAAATTTTGTTCTAACAAGCATAAAATAAAATAAAACTTGTCTTCCAATTCATTGCATTTTGCCTCATCGTTTGTTTTTTTGTTGTGGTAGAAGGATCGCATCGGTACTCTGTCTCGGCAAGTACTCAGATCCGAGTATCGGTATCGTATCGGTTTGAAAAAAAGTGGTATCGGGACATCCCTACAAACTTGTTCAACATTATTCCAAACTATGTGTCACGACCCAGGCCAAAATCAAGTAACCTGTGGTGTAGTGTTGCCTTAACTAAAGAGCACATAAATGGCAAGAAGGATTTTTTTTAAACTTTTAATATGCAAACCAGTCTCAGACAGAGTGGGTTGATGAGGCATGTGCATAAATTTAAAAAAAGACACTACGACTATAGTATCAGATTAGCTGGTGCAAAATAGCAGCCTTCTGCCAAGACCACACCAGTCCATATACACACATACACACAGCCAGAGTCTTCCAGTGTAATTGTGCGTGAAAACATTCATTAAGGTCATTATGGCATGCAGTAGAAGCTTTAGCAGCCAAACTGTATAAGAGCAGAGTAGTGAAGCAGATGAGCTGTCAGGGTCTAGAGAACAAATTGTAGATTAGATGGGAACAACTTGTTCACTCCCTGCAATAAATACATACTGTAGATAGATGTAGAGAGTGTGTGTGTGTGTGTGTGTGTGTGTGTGTCCATATAATCTTGACTTGACCTTAACTCACTGTGACTCTCAGATACTGACCCACTTACCCCATTTTCATCCTTTCTTGACAATGCTGCTTCCAACAGGTATGAGCTCTATGAAAGAGCAACCATCCATTTGTGTGTGTGGTCACCACACAGCCCAAGTCACACTACGGGAGTTTTGAAATCCTCCAGAAAAAAATCTCTCAAACATGCACATGAAAATAATGGCACTGCATGATATTTTAGTGCAGGATAAAATGGGGGGCCAAGCACAACCTAACACGATCCAGCCTCACATAATCTCAGAGAAGCAGAGGAGGTTAATTCATTGACAACAATTGTCGTGGTGGAGTTTCAGTTATCTACAGTACAAATCACCAACATTACCAGATCATCTGTCCTAAACATCAGTCCTAACAAAGGTCCAGGATTAGATTTCTCCTATGATTGTAGTTGTAGTGAATTTGGGTAGTGCGACCCAGGCAGCAACAGTAAGCGAAAAAGAGAGTGTAGGCCTACAAGTGAGTTCACAATGGTGTTAAATATTGATGCAGCCATGCTTGGTCATGATGGGACAGGTGTGACTGGTTGTCCCTGACACTTTATCATCCAGCAGTTGTGATTTGCTCAGGCACTAACAGACGGACCCCTCTGGGGGTCCTCCGGGCACACAGTCACTCACTGGTACTCCAAAAGATAGTACGCCAAAGCTATTTCAATTGTTAACTCTCTTACTTTCTCTTCATTCTGGCTTTCACCACTGCTCTTCATTGCTCTGTCCTTCCCAGACACTTCTTTTTACTATTTATCTCACTTCTCGTCCTCTTCTGACACCCACTTCTACATTTCTCATTTCACAGCACATCTTTAACTTTAAACTTTGTCCACTTCTCCTTCAAAAATCTTAAAATCACACAGAGTAAAGTACACGACTAGAAGAGCCATTACACAGAAACCAACACTATTACAATGTACAAAAGTTGAAGATGAAAGTTTTTTCAAGTTTATTAAAAAAATATTTTGAATGCTGTCCTGTGCTACTTCTTTTACTTACTTTACTTTATTTGTTTATTTAGTCGGGACAATGCATATTAATGGACTTGTTTAGTTGTCTGACAGCACAAACACAAAAATATGTATGTACATGTGCACTGTATAGGTGACCACAGACATAACAAAAATAAATTCCAAATAACATACACAGTTAAAGTAATACTGGCTTTTTTTGACTCAAATTAATATGTTCCTGTAGCAGTCCCCATGCACATCCTATTGGTGACCTCTCTACCAGTGGTCCATGGCTGCTTTTTCAAACTGGGAGAGCACTAATCAAACTATACTGACTAAAAAAAATAAAAAAAAAATAAAAAAAACCTCATACAATCCTCTGCCAAATAACCTGCAATATCACTTTAAGTCCAATCGGGTATAAATTTAACAATAATTGCAGATAAATATGTGCTATGTTTATATAATTTCTATAGTCTGTACTTATTGTCATAAAACACAAACAAATACAGTGTCTTCTACAGTAAGTCCCTTGGTCCTCTTGTTCTTGTTGATGGCATTTCTGTTTACATTTCCGTGCAGGCTGCACAATGTAACACATATCCTACAGCTTTTGATGCCATAAATATAATAAGCATAGCAAATTATGATCCATTTAAACAAAACACAAATTTCATGGTGTATCAGAGTGTTTCTGCTTTGATACAGTATCTGTCAAGAGCTGAGAGAACACAATACAATTTGGGTGTAGAGGTAATGTAATTGATAGGTTATCTAATGGGTAACACATGCAGCTCATTGTTTTTAATGAGTGTCATCTTCTCAGCCTTATTATCTCTTGTTTTGTAAATACCACTGCTGGGTTTTTTTTTGTTTTTTTTTTGGCCACCACACACTGAACCTGGAGACCACGGTGTATCCACCCAGGAACAACATGTTCTGTTAATTATACACATATCATCAGCCACCACCACAACACCTGATGCTTTCCTATGTAGGAGAGCTACAGATTGGTAATAACTTCTGCAGAAATGTAATAAAAGGTGAGTCCGATTGTAGACTGACTTCGAAGCTATCACTTAACTTCACTGAGCCACATTCCTCGCTTCCCCCATCTCCTCTCTTCTCTCAGTCCCTCCCTCCCCCAGGCAACCTTTTCCTCCACTATTCTCTACATCGTTACCATAATCAGATAAGACAACTACCTAGGGAGCACCAGCATCCCTACAGCACCTTGCTCCTGGCACGATGTGTGTACAAGTGTGCGTGCATGTGTGTGTGTGTGTGTGTGTGTGTGTGAGAGTGTGTGTGAATTGCTCCTGGCACTTGGAAACCCGTATTCCTTTTGACCGTCTTTTTTAGTGTTTTGATCTTTTCAAACTGACAGATGACTGGTGTGTGTGTGTGTGTGTGTGTGTGTGTACTGTATGTGTGTAGGAAAGGTTTCTAAATTACCCAGCTCCTATAGGGTAATGTCTGTATTGTGGCTGACAGGTTGCTACAAATTACCACTGAACAGTGTGTGTCTGTGTGTAAGAGAGCGAGTAGTGTGTGTGCATTTATGAGAACGGCAGTCTGAGAACGGTGTTTGACTGTCAAGGATGATTATGTTATTCTTCTGGATGGTCAAAGCAGATCACATCAACATACCATTAAACAAAAGACAGGCTGATTCACAATAATGCACAAACGCACACAAAGTTTCACAACACCTCCAAGCAACACAAACACAACACACTTTTAGCACAGTGCCGACAGGCCTTTTTCCGTGCCTGGATGGACATATAGAACAACCATAAATACTACTATGGACATAAATAAAACCATGATTCCCACAGGGCGTAAACATATGGCGAAAACACACACACACACACACACAAGCTTACAACTGACCCATCAGCAACATGACATTTAGCCAACGACACGTTGCACTGCCAAACTACTGTACCAGACATCAACACCAATCAGCCAGCCTGTAGACTTAACTGTCAAGTCCACTTTAGGTAAGATCATTTTACGTTAAAGACTCGTTATCAACGAGTCTTGAGATGGACTCTTACTTGAGAAACATTTCATTGTCCAATTTTTTTTTACTTTTTTCTTTCTTTTTTGTACTATTTTGGTATAACCTTAATTTATATTTTAAGATCCTATCTTGGTTTGACATTTTGGAAAATGACCTGTTTTGATTTCTTGCAGAGGTTTAGTTGGTAAGAATTGACTGAAACCATTCTCATGTCTCTACAATGTATATGGTGCAATAGTGAGAAGTAATTAGTTTAGCTTTAGCACAAAAGCAGGGAACATGAAATGGCTAGCCCATCAATACCTCTCATTTGTTTAATCCAACCACACACAGAAATGAAAGACCAGCAATTTGTGGATTAACAAAATGAAGTGTGCAGTACTTTCCAGTGTTTCCTGGAGGGTTTTTGCTGTGAAGCATCTCTCAGAGGTACCATGTGTACATGGAGTTTATCTCTTGTTATGTAAAACAATATGGAACAATTTGTAGATTCAAAGTTTTGGGGAATTTTACAACGTGAATTAAATTGTCATCCTATTTAACAGGGGCAATAAAACAAAGGTTACAGACAAAATGTAGTTAGGCACATTTGAGCTAAAATTTTATACAGACAAAAAGTAAACACATGGGCAGTTTAAGCTACATGCACTAGTGATAAAGCTTGACATAGTGACCATGTCTTCTCCCCTAGTAGTTGCCCCAGTATTATTCAGGGATGTTGAAAGAGGAAGATTGTCCAGTGGAGTAATTTGTAAAGTGATACTCTTCAACAGACCAAAAACACACGCACACATACACAGATTCACTTGGGGCCTCTCCCCACTTCACTAGCTGCCATTTTAGACTTATCAGAGCTAATGAAAGCCTGTTTTTGTCTGCGCTGACCTTACATTTCTTATTTCTGACACCCTCTAAAATTTCTAGTTCATGTACCACTTGGCTCAACTGTTTCTGAGGAAAAAAAGGAAAGATAAGAGATAGAATAAATGCAGACATTGTTATATTACATACACCTCTAAGCAAATATTTTCCACAGATTTGTGTGATAACAGTTTTTGTGAATATGATAATAAACCTTAAGGTTTATTCCATTTCGTTTGTTTTTTTCATTCATAAGCAAGCCATTAAATACAGAACAAGGTTCACCATAATAAAAAACAGGTGCAAAGTTTATCTGTTAGAAAACCTATTATAACTTATCCACCACCCTCACATTCTGACCCAGGAGAAGGGTCATAATAGATACTGTAGACACCTAAATCCTAAAGGAACCACCATATACTTGAAAATACTCAGCAGCTTCACATACCACTTTCTGTCCTTCACACAGACCCTAAAATATAAATAAAATAAAATAAAACAAGTACAATTCAGAATTCCACTGGTATCACAGCCATTTTTCCAACTGGACATTCATGTGTTTAAAATGTTGTGTTGAAAGGACCCAGTGTGTATCTATGAGTGTCTGATGTAGTAGCCGTGTGTGTGTGTGTGTGTGTGTGTGTGTGTGTGTGTGTGTGTGTGTGTGTGTGTGTGTGTGTGTGTGTGTGTGTGTGTGTGTGTGTGTGTGTGTGTGTGTGTGTGTGTGTGTGTCTGTGTGTCACTTTGCCCCAGCAGCTGTGGCAAGGCAGATGTTTGCCAGCATAATTACCACTTGCTTGCTGAGAGAAGAAAAAGATGGACTGAAAATGAAAGACAAAACACAGACAGAAAAGGCCAGAGAGACAATGGATTTATAAAAATTAAAAAAAAAAAGAGATTATTCCACTTTCACACCTTGATGGCAACAGTAAAACAAAATCTGAGGGTGGGATGTTTCTAAAGTAGAATGATTGAATGCCCTAAAACACACAGACAAACACACACACAGCCGCATAAACTTATTATATAACTTATAATCATGTGCCTTTCATAGCAATGGCAGGGCAGTTACTGTTCATACCACCATGGTCGCCTCCCAAAAACTTGAGATTTCTTGGGGTGCCTTGGATCGATTTTTGGACCCAAAAATACTTAATAATAATAACATGAGATGTCTTACCTGCAAAACAAGATGTGTCCACTTCTCTAGTGCAACCCTGCCCTCTGTTCTGAAGCTGACGGTCAGGGTAGTCTGACCTCTCGTCTGAATATACTGCAGGGTGATGGCCTGCTCGGACACGGTCACAGAAAAAACCAGCCGCTCTCTTAAGCTCTTTTCTAGCAACATCCTGAGGGAAACAAGAACACACACATATTTGGCAATGAGGAGCTGCTGTAGCTTAACTCAGAAAACAGAGGGTAGAGTGGACTCCACTACACACAGTCTCTCATTCTGACATTTACACACAGAATATCAATATTTTACATGACTGCTAGGTTTCGCTGCTACACTGGTGTAGACAGACACCCTCCACCCGCCACGTGTCATATTAACCTCCATCACTGACATTTTATGGGAAATCATGGCTTTTATGAACCCAGTGTAGTCGCCCTATAAATCACAGAGATATATGCATGAGAATGTATATACATTGGCACATGCATCTGAAAGTGTGTGCTTGTGGGAGGAGGTAGATGGAAAGATGGATGGATGAATGGACGGAGAGACTAAGTAAGTTATGTGTAAAACACTGGGATTAGTTGGCCTTAAAAAGCTTCTGTGCCTTTAATTTAGTAAAAAATCCAGTTTGAAATAATTGCAAAACAGGGTGGGACATGTACACTGATTTTCTGAACCAACATTCAATTGCAATATCTGTTTTGTTTGACTATGAATGAGATAACAGACGCTATAATAAGTCTACTTCTATCCTGTTTCATTATTAAAAATATGTTTACAAGCAGAACTCTATATAGAACTCTGTCTGCATATTAGACAGAGGTGAAGTGCTGTTTGTTGTACTAGAGTGCACATTTGGTCTAACTGCAGCCCGTTTCAAAGGGTATGACCAAGTTTACATGAGTTTACCGACTCGTCTTGAGCAAACGAAGCCACATTGGAAACATCCACCCAGAGCAGAGGCTGCTATGCAGACAGATGTCAGGTGAAGCTAGCAGGCTAGGCTAGTGTACAATTCTCCTCTGTGTATGTTGATCACCTAGAGAAACAAGCCGAGCATCGTTCCTGTGGCTCTGGCTGGCTACACCTATGAGAACGTGTCTAGATCTCGCATCAGCTTTACACAACCAGTGTAAAACTTTTTATTTTGATCTACAGAGTTTTATGAATCGATACTGGATCATTCAAATGTATACATGGACATTTAGAACATACGTATGGGCTAACCAAAATAAATCTATATTCATGATGATAATACCCCAATAATGTGAACTCATCTTTAACTTAACTGGAAATGAAACCATACTAAGGTTCGTAGGGAACAGGTGGATGGCTCTGTTCATTGTTCAAATGAGGGGAGGGTTGTGAAATCACAGTGAGGGGGAGACACAAAGAGAGAGGGGTGAGGAGAGACGGACAGAGGTGAGGATAGAGACCTCCTTTCATCTGGCTTCTTTGATGGCAGCCATGATTGTCTCTACAACAAAAGACTGATAGCCAGTGACAGCACCAGAAAGAGAGAGAGGGAGAGATATTACTTCCATTCAAATGCATTCAGCCATACAGGTGTCATGTTCGGCAGACCAAGACAACAAGACTTGTCTGTCATCCGAATCCTCAGACAGACAACTTCACAAACAAATCACAGCATGAAATATAAAGGAGAGGTTTGATCTCTGTTATATTCCCAATCTCAGAGTTAAATTTCAGCGAGAGCAACATTTAAATGAGGTACTAGAATAAACATGCAATCTGTCTGGTGCTGGGTTACAGTCAAATTTATCTTTTGAGCACTGAATATATGAATTTTGACCTTTTTTCTTGAAAACCCAACAAACCTAAGATGCCACATTAACATTAAATCATTTCCTCACTGGCCTAAACATTGTTTTTTTTATCATCGTGAAATCTACTGCTTAACTTTACATAGGTATCAGGGTAAGTTTAACTTATTTAGGTAAAGTCAAAATGTAGTTCAAATGTGGCCCAGGACTTTTGCTGCATGTCATCTCCTCTCTCTCCCTCCTGTGATCTTCCTGTCTCTTTCCCTCTCTCTTCTTCTTTGTCATAATAAAAGACAACTCAAAGTTCGGTTTCCAGGACTTGGGCGTGTGTGAAAAGACTTATACAATCTGTCTCTTCAGGGATCTACTGTATGTGAACTATGTTGGTTAATTGTGGGTATAGAGTTAAGTGAATTCACCTTTGAAGCCTGCCCCTCATCTATGATAGAGGTTAAAAGGTCAATGCTGTATTAGCTCTTACTAGGATCACATACCCAAACCTCAAAATGAATTAACAGTTATTGAGTTGCATTGTGCATAATGCAGATAATTGTTATGACAAGGAAGACATATGCATGACATTAAAAAAGAGTTCGGCTTCACTTTAAGCATCGAGCATCATGAGTCGAGCAATTCCGCTAGTGCATCAGTGAATTGGTGGAATGATATTTTACTAAATATAGTTCACTAAGTGTTTGGACGAATACAAACCAAGACAACAAGTACAAGTTTAGGCTGTTTTTAGTTTCATGAGAAAGCACCTTGTTAAAGCAATCCACTCTAAGTGTTGCTGCACAGAGGAAGAGAGAAGGTTGCCAATCAAAGTCAACTGATCTCTTTCAGTGTGTGTGTCTATGTGCCTTGTGTGTGTGCATGTGTGTATGAGTGTGATTGAAAGCTGATCTGAGTGTGTGTAACTCTACCAACTCAGCCCTGGAACATACGGCCATGTCCGCTCTCTCATGCACACACAACATGTGTAAGTAGGGCATGACGGTATGTTGTTGTTGGCTTACATTTCCTGATGGTCATAATGACCTGATCAGACCTCATGTGCTTCTTGTTATATGAGTTAATATCACAGGTTTTTCCTGTCAGAAATAATATGAAATCATATTCAATATCATATCCAAACAAATGTTTTACTAAATGCTAAACATGAAGCATTATAGTACATCATACATAATACTACAAAACTGAAACAACTATCTATATTCCTGCAACTCTCATAATTTCCTCTCAGTCACTCAATTTTCTTACATAAGTAAACTTCCTTGAAAAAAAAAAACAAATCAATTTTCTCAGATTCTTTCTGTTAAAAGAGGGCCTTCAACTACGATTCTTACTTTTTAAAACTCACAAAAATGTAACTCACATTTCTTCAGAAGAGCTCAGTTTTATCCACACTGCCAAGGTGAGGGAACCCAACGCTCCTAGTTTCTGTGAGGGGGGAGAGACCAGACATCCATTCGGGGCTGGTTGAAACAGCACACTACTAGATCCACCAGAAGGTTCCTCTGACCCTGTAGATGTCCCAGTCTCTGTCTCAGTCCCGGGACGAGTGTCATTTCTGTCTTCAGTCACACAGGTTCCCCTGATGGAATGACATTAAAATATGTTCATGTTTTGCTTCAGACCTTATCACTTGCAAAACTCAAATACATCTGTCTTTTTAATCATTATTATTTTGCATTGAGATCATGATAAATTATATAGACTTCTCAAGTATCTTAAAAGTATTAATACAATTTTGATTTACTTACCTGTGCGCATGTAACAGCAGTGGGGCATATGGTGGTGTGGACGATCTATACGGACACTCTTGGATACAGAAGGCCTGATAACATGACAGTAGGTCAGTCTGGGAGGATGATGACTGACAGTAGCTGCTCCGCTCTGGAACTCCACAGGTGGATCGAGGTGGAGAGGTGGACACAGGTTTGAAGGCAGCGATGTTCTCCATTTGCGGAAAATTACCCTAAGAAAATAAGAGATGGACATGTGATCATTCTATTTGACATGGGGGTATTGCCACTTTTGTTTATTTGTTGTGGAGGCGCGTTGAACTTGAGACATTTGGATACAATAATGACTTCTAATGCAAGTTTGGTAATCCACTGGATCTAATTAAAAATGTGTTACTGACACAAATATGGAGAAGGTACAGGACACAGCAAAATTAAAAATACATTAGAACAGGGGTTTTACTGTAAATGAAGAAACAACTAATATGAATTAAAAAGGCAGATAAAATATTTGGACATTTTTGTAGAGGCAGTCATTTCAGTAGAAGACATTTTGACAAATGAAAAGTAAAGGGGTGAATAATGACATGAATTCTGACTGAATTTCATTCAGCTGTGTTTACAGTAGCTCACTGGGAGCCTTGATTACAGCAGAGCTATCGTTACTGTGATTAGTAACACCTGTGGTTGTCCTACTATGACAAGTAAAACATCTGGGAAATTCTGTTCAAGACCTATAATGAATACAGTACATTGTTAACACCACCAGCTTTCAATCAGAAATGACAAAAGACTCTTGATAGCCACTCTTACCTGTGATGAAGCAGGTTGTAGACACAGGCTGAAGAGGACAGTCAGCCAGAGGAATATATGATGTCGCCTCATCCCCATGTTTGTCTCTTGCCTCATTTTTTCTTCAGTCCTCTTTCTCAGGAGGAGCAGCCACAGAAAAACAGGCCAGCTCTTTCCCTTTCTCATCGCCCACTGGTTGATCTCACCTTCTGTTTCTGCGGCTCTCAGAATCCCTAAGACATCTGTCCGGCTCTTGTCCTTTCCTTCTCTCCTGCTTTGCCCACTTCCTTCTGAATATTTTCTAATTAACTTCTTCTGTAAGTTCCAGAGGTCCTCTCTCCTTCCTCTCTTCATCCTCTCTGTCCCATCTCCTCTCCCCCATGTTTGCCTCTTCCTTTGCCAATTTCCTCTCTCCACTCCTCCTATTCTCAGGTCTTCTCTCTCCTTAGTCCTACTTTGGCCTTTGACCCCACAAAATCCTGGTATGGGACTATCCGAGGGTTCCGGCATGGTCCAAAGGTCTTCAATCTCGGACAAGGGTTCTGGAGCATTCCCGGAGGCAGAGGGATGTTCAAGAACCTGGATTTCTTTCGGAAGCCTTCCAGCAGTGCTTGAATAAGTGATGACTGTCATGGTTTCATGGTTTCAGGGTTACAGGTACCTTTTTTTTTCTTTTTTCTTTTTTTACAGGCCAGTGCCCCTAGGGTGAGGCTACCAAGCTTAGCTCTCTGTCCCTCACACATACACACTCACACACAAACCACAACCAAAGCCTTCATATGATAGGTAGGATTTCACAATCTAGAGATGGAAAAGAGAGAGGGAGGGAAGGAAAGAGAGACCTGGTCAGACCAAAATCCAACACGAGACAAATCTGAGGAGAGTGAAATGTCATGCAGGCTATTCCCTAGCCAAAGCCTACACTATCATGTACAGCTTGATGGAGGCACAGCTCAACTGATACTGCTACATTGCTTTCCTCTTTTCTTCATTTTCTATTGAATTAAACATGCCCTTTTTCCTCTGGCATGTGGCCTCCAGGTTTATATCCAACTCAACGGGTTTTCACATGAGTTTCTTGGAAATTGAGGCTTAGGCCAAAGCTCTCTTCGTTACAATACTTATCAGCATCAATTTCACATTTTTGACACACAAAAGAGGCCAGCAGTGTGGTCATCCGTAGTGCTGAATTACTTCTTGCCAACAATATCCTCTATTAAAAAAGAAATAGGAAAGCTCACAGTGAATCTGATAATGGCCACCCCATGTCGTACAAATTTGTAAATGTATGCAGATATTGTAAGATACTAAAATATCAGATAACTCCTCGTGCTTTCGCCTACCTGTTGTTGTGGATTCCCAGCACGATGCTCGAGCTCCGTCCCCCATCTCAAGTGCTGCGTCAACAAAAACATTCAACTTGTTGCTCTGGCATGAGTCGCGCGCGCTACCTGTATTTCTCCACACACCTGTCTGTCAGCCACGGCCGACAGCGCTCCAGCAGAAAAAATAATCCTTCACAAACATGACTTGAATTATTTTGTCCGTCTTTTACAGCACCCACTTCGACAGAAAAGCTGAATGACAGTGCAACTGAACTTGACAAAGCTCCTTTTTTTCTCTCTCTCTCCCTCTCTCTCTCTCTGTCTTCCCCTCTCTCATTCAGAACATGCGGCGCGTACTGCTAAAGAGATTACCCCGAGACGCCATCTGGCCAGCATCGCTAGAGGCGGCAGGATACTGGACAACAAAGTAACGGCGATATAAAAATAAATAAATAAATAAAATAAAACGTTACACAGTTGTAAGGGAAACTTGAGAACCCAGGGGGCGGCGGGAGGATAAACAGTGCGACATATCCATTTTTGCATCTGTTACACAACGCTAAAGATTGTCCGTGACAGCAAAGCATTAATATGCTATTTGAATAATTACCCCCTGCCTGGTAGCAATGCTTTGCCCCTCCGCCTCCCGACATACGTAAGATGAGTCTGGGTTTCAGACAAGTGGCTCTCAGGAAAACAGAGGCACGCTACTGCCGTCGCTAGGCAACGGTGATCTGCTCTGGCCACTAAGAGCCCAAGTAGGCAGGAAATTATTTTGTGGGTCATTATACCAGTCAAGTTTATGACAATACAAAGGATGTAAGCTACATACATCATGTCACTGCTGTGGAAACAGCATAAAATAAAAACAGAAATGGAACCAAAAAAAGGATGCCAGGCCTAGGCCTAATAAAACATTGACAACAAATGCTTTACAAACAATAGTTACAGCAAAATGAAAGAATGTTTTCAGTTTCAAAAAAACTATCTATTTGAAATTTAAGTAATTCAACACTCAGCATTGTTTTGTACATATGTGAAGCCCATTAATGAAGTAATTCTTATCTTTTTGTCAGATAGCAAGTCACAAAATTTTCTCTCTCTGTGAGTGTGTGTAGCCTACATGTGTGTCCTATCTAGCCTGCTATCAAGTTGCTGTGAATCATCAGTGGTGGTGGATAATACTTAGTCTGTAAATTTAAATGAAAGACATAGCCTACACCAAAGTAGAGATAATCAGATTTTCTCCTTTTTCCCCCTATCAAATATTTTTTAATCAGTGCACCTATTATAACTGAAAGAGAAAGTAATGGTGTGTACTGTGTAATGTTGACATTGTACACATCAATAACAAACCCATCTTTGTCTCTTTACTTGAACCCTATAAAACAACCAATTTTGATCTAAATTACATTTCTGGTTCCAAAGGTTTAAAGCTCAACATCCAATAGTTAAATACAAACAATTCCCTTTACATACACATAAAAACACACACAGCAGAGGCTGAAGCACTATAGCTCAAGTATACCGTATTGTAGACTTTGTGCACTGTGTGCTCAAGCGCTCTGCATTTAAATTGTGTAAACATTTCTACCAAAAAAAAAGACCCTCTCTTATATTTTTCCCTGCCGACAAGTTTTTACGTTATCATACTAATCGCGTTTGAACAGCTGCAATTTGCTTTGGTTGAACAAAGGCATTCTAACTAGGTTTTAATTAAGTGTTCCTAATGACCTTAAGGAGATTAGAGGTTCGCCTTCTAATCAATACCAGGCAGAGAGGAGCAAAGGGAGGGGAGAGGAGGAGAGGGGAGGTGGCTAGGGGCTAGGATAGAGGTAGGGAGCAAAGGCGTTGAGAAGAGAAATAAAAGGAGAAAGCAAAGGAGGGAAGGAAAGAAAACTAGAATAAAGGTGGTAGCAGATGAAAACCAAATGGTCATAGAGGAAGAGAAAACAAAAAGCTGAAACCAACAAAGGAACATGTGTTTGTTTGTTTGTTTGTTTGTTTGTTTGTTGTCTTTCTTTTTGCTTGTGACAGAAGGTAGTCTGTGTGTCTCCAGAAGCAAACATTCACATACATGTATGCCATCAGCATTTACTCTCATTTTCTCTTTTGGCACTCCTGATAATATTTTCCTCTGAGAGGCTGAAAATGACACCACACCACTGTGTCAGATTGGCTGTGATCATCAAGAGCTCTGTTAGCCAAGAAGAGTTTCTCTTATCCTCTTCTCATAAGACATTTGCATAGATTTGCACAGAGTGTGTCCACATGACAAAGAATCTAGTCATACATTGATTGTACTAATTTATTCAGCCAGGCACATTCAATTCCAGAGACTAGAGTGCTATCACACAAACGGGATTAAAAGCGGATGACGATCGCCCAATTAATATTGTCTCATTTTCTAAATTACTTATGTATGACTTATATTTGGGTAAATTGTGTTTGCTGGTCTAATAACATTAAGGATAATATGCTAAATGTAGGCTGTAAATGTATGGTCCCTCTGAGTCTCCAGAGCAGCATGAATATGTATGGAGACATCCTTGGCCTCACTGATGATTAGGCAAAGTGGAATAAATTGAAGGTTGGGCTGCGTGTGTGTGTGTAGGTGTGTGTTCAACAAAATACAATATCAGGTTGTCCATATGAAAATAGCACACATACAAATGTGCACATTTATTCTAGGTGTGGTATTCAAGAACTCTTGAAAAACATGGTGATGAGCGCAAGCTCATCATTCTTATTTTGGCTGATTTCAGATTTCTTTTTCTTTTTCCAGTTTGTGCACCTGCCTGTTTGCACACACACGGTACAACATAAATTCACAGGTGAAGATGTTAAAGCTGTGCTGTGGAGTTTTCTAAATAAAATAAAAAACTATATTTGTAACATGGCTCATACTGTTCTGCATGTTCAGACCAAAACAAAAAAGGGCCAATTCTTAAAAACGTTGCTCCATAGCACCATGTCAGGATCTACAGTGCGTTACAGTAATATTGACAAATAATCACCAGGTAACATATTCTAATCAAATGACACCTTAAGCTGAAGCTATTTGGCAATTAGATGCTGACACCAAATGAATGTCCAGTTCATGAGATGTTTCTGTCAAATCAATCATTGTTTTTCACACAACCTCATACAGTAGGGGAGAAGGAAACAGACTAAATTCTTGTACAAATGTGACAACTATCTTTGTTTCATTTCTTCCATTTGTCAAACTTATAGCTTAAATCAAATATACATTGTTTCAACGCAAAGGGTTCTGCCTTGTCTGTCCCTCTCCTCATTCTCCTGCAGGGTTGATTGCTGACCGAGAGTGAAAAGCCTTGCAGCTTCCACCAGAAGCAGGGACGTGGGGACTGCTGAGCTTGCCTGCCCCTCATCTTGGGCTTTGTTTATTTAAATTAAAGCATAAGTCAGCGGATTGTTTTTGTTAATATAAGTCCTAAATAGTCCTATTTTCCGTCAGCAATCACTTACATACAGTAGAGTGTTTCGGCCGAAACACGGGTAATACAACATTCAATGCAGGAAGAAAATCTTAAATATTATAAACCAACCTTTTATTATCAATCACACATCTCTGGTTTATCAAAGTTAGTCATTTGGAAAACACGTAAGAACAGGGTGAGGGGTCAGGGGTCACAGGAGGTGGTAGCTATGGTAACGGGGATGCTGGCAGCTCGGCTGAGGGTGGAGTTCAGTTTCTACAGGCTGACTGGCCAAACAGAGGGGTTTGTGAAGACCTGGGCTGTTAATGAGGTCTTGTGTTCGGTCCAGGAGGACTCGCTGGTCCTCAAGTTCTGAGTCCTTTTTCTCTCCTGTTGTTTTGATTAGAGAGAAGAGAAGAGGAGAGGAGAGGAGAGGAGAGGAGAGGAGAGGAGAGGAGAGGAGAGAAGAGAAGAGAAGAGAAGCGGAGAGGAGAGAAGAGAAGTGGAGAGGAGAGGAGAGGAGAGAAGCGAGGAGAAGAGAAGAGAAGCGGAGAGGAGAGGAGAGGAGAGGAGAGGAGAGAAGCGAGGAGAAGAGAAGAGGAGAGAAGAGAAGCGGAGAGGAGAGGAGAGAGGAGAAGCGGAGAGGAGAGGAGGCGAGAGGAGAGAAGAGAAGAGGAGAGGGGATGAGAGAAGCGAAGAGAAGAGAAGAGGAGAGGAGAGAAGAGAAGCGGAGAGGAGAGGAGGGAAGAGAAGAGGAGAGGAGAGGAGGGAAGAGAAGAGGAGAGAACAGAACAGAAGAGAACAGAAGAGAAGAGAACAGAAGAGAAAAAGATGGGAGAGAAAGTTAGTTGGATGAGGCTGCACTGCTCCTCTTCCACCTCCTTGGCTTCCTCAGCCCCATAGCATGGCGGACCCTGGTCCACATAGACTTCCTCCTCGGTGTGGGGGCGATGTCTTCTTGAGGAGAATGGTTGTGGTCATCTTCATCTTGGGTCATCATCTGTTGGAGGGTGTCGATCTCAGCCCTCAGGTTTTTCTCCAGGAGCAGGTCTAATCTCACCCTGGCAGCATGAGCCTTCCTTTCCCTCTTCAGTTCATGCTGCAGGTGCTTAGTCTGCTTTCTGGTGGCGTGGACTTCAGCTTCATACCTCTGGGCTTCTTGGTATGAAACTCTCAGTTTCTCCAGTTCTTCTTGGAGAGTCATGTTCTTCTGTCTCTCTGCCTCGAACTCCGTGGTGACCTCAGAGTTGAGTGAGAGACAATTGTTGAGCTGAGATTTCAGCTCCTCTGACTCCTCCTTCAGAACCAGCTCCTGCTCTAATGTTTTTCGTTTAGCAAGTCTGATCTTCTGTTGGAGGGCTTTGATCACAGACCGCAGGTTTTTCACCATTAACAGGTCTTCTGTCATCCTTTCAGCATGAGCCTTCCTTTCTCTCTCCAGTTCATGCTGCCAGTTCTCAGCCTGCTGTCTGGCCTTGAGGACTTCAGCGTCATTCTTCAGGGTGCTGGCTTTGCCCTTCTCTTTCTCCTCTCCGAGCTCCATTGTCAGCTCAGAGTTGAGTGAGAGCTGAGAGCTGAGCTGGGTTTTCACCTGCTGCAGCTCTCTCTTCAGAACCAGATCCTCCTCAGATGTTTTTTGTTGAGCCAAGTTGATCTCTATGGTCATTCTGTCTTGGAGGGCGTCAACTTCAGCCCTCAGGTTTTTCTCCACAAGCTGATCTTCTGTCACCCTGGCAGAATGACCCTTCATTTGTTTCTCCAACTCATTCTGCAGGTTCTCAGCCTGCTCTCTGGTGGTGTGGACTTCAGCTTCATACCTTTGGGCTTCTTGGTATGAAGCTCTCAGTTTCTCCAGTTCTTCTTGGAGAGTCATGTTCTTCTGTCTCTCTTCCTCGAAATCTGTGGTGAGCTCAGAGTTGAGTGAGAGATGAGTGTTGAGCTGATATTTCAGTTCCTCCAACTCTTTCTTCAGAATCAGCTCCTGCTCAGATGTTTTTTGCTGAGCCAAGTTGATCTCTATGGTCATTCTGTCTTGGAGGGCGTCAATTTCAGCCCTCAGGTTTTTCTCCACAAGCTGATCTTCTGTCACCCTGGCATAATGAGCCTTCATTTGTTTCTCAAACTCATGCTGCAGGTTCTCAGCCTGCTTTCTGGTGGTGTGGACTTCAGCTTCATACCTTTGGGCTTCTTGGTATGAAACTCTCAGTTCCTCCAGTTCTTCTTGGAGAGTCATGTTCTTCTGTCTCTCTGCCTCAAACTTTGTGGTGAGCTCAGAGTTGAGTGAGAGACGTGTGTTGAGTTGAGATTTCAGCTCCTCCAACTCTTTCTTCAGAATCAGCTCTTGCTCTGATGTTTTTCGTTGAGCAAGGCTGATCTCTTCTGTCAACTTTTGTTGGAGGGCGTCCATCTCAGCCTTCAGGTTTCTCCCCTGGAGCAGCGCTGCAGCATGAGTCTTCATTTCTTCATCCAACTGACACTGCAGTTTTTTGATCTGCTCCCTGGAGTTGAGGACTTCAGATTTGTTGTCCACTTGTAAGGCTCTCAGATTCTCCACTTGTTTCTGGAGAGTCGTGTTCTTTGCTTTCTCCGCCTGCAGCTCAGCTGTTAATTTCTCTTGCCTGACAAGATTTGCCACTTGGAGCTTCTCATTGTCCTTTTGCAGGAATTCCTTTTTCTTCTGCAACATGTCTTTTCGCACCTGAGTGGTGATTTTTCCATTGCGAAGGATTTCTGTGTCAATGAACCTCTGGAGTCTCTCCAGTTCCTTCTTGGTCTCCTTCTCCCTGTTGATACACATTTTTTTCTGGGATTTCTGTCTAGCCAACTGCTCTTTGGTCTGCTCTAACTCTCTGGAGAGTTGAACAGCCAAATTATGTTCTTTTTCACAGTTGGCTTTCTCGTTACCCAACAAGAGATTAAGGGTGAAGATTTCATTTTTGAGTTCCCTTGACTCCATCATGTGGACGTGAATCTTGTCCCTCAGTTGTTGGGCTTTTAGCTCTCGTTTCAGTTCTGAACTAGTAACCGCCATTGTGTTGGTTTTAAGAAAGTTCAAAAACGTAACGTCTAAGAATCACACAGTGCGCACGGAGTTCGTGTATGTATCAGCAATGTATGTGTGATAATGAGCGATTGTGTTCTCTTAAGCCTATGATGTCACAACAATTTGACTTTGAAGCTGAGTGTTCCATTTGTCATCTTTGCCTGATGTCATTGATGATGTCATAGGCTAACAGACATTTTGACTTTGAAGTAGAGCCTCGGTGCTGTTGTGAAGCTTCACGTGGCGACACCACCGAAGTGTGGATCAGCTGCCCTGTCAAACACTGTGTGTGATCGCTGTGTGGCAAAAATGCTGATGACCAGTTGAACCAGTTGATGTCAAACAGCCGCCGACACGGATCACTATGAGTCCAGTCAGTGTCTCCTCTACAATAATGTAGGAGTGACGGCCGCCTATCTTAAATCCTATCCTTTCTTTGCATTTCTTTCTTTGCCCCCCCCCCCTACCCCTACCCCCCACCCCTCAAGTCCAGTCGCAAAATAAACTTCAATATTAAAGCTCTCTGTTCTCAGACCGTCCTGAATTGTCCCTGAACATCACAACATGGAGCTTTCTTGTGTGATTGGGTACTGAGTTTCATATCAACGTTTACATCAGCCTTGTCTGTCTTATGTTGCCATGATAATATGCAACAAGCTTGTAAAAAAACAAAAAAACAAAAACAAAAAACAGGAAAACACCAACCAAAGTTTAATGAATCAAATATTGTGTTGGTCATAATATAGTATAATATACATAATATAGAACAGGTATTTTTCTGTCTGTTGAATAAGGAAAATAATCACATATTAAATCTCAATCGCAATATTGGTCCAAAAAATTAGATTAATTTCCCAAATCGTTCAGCCCTTGTCTCTCCTTCACTCTGCTCTGCTGTAAACCGAGGTGAAAACTTTCCTTGTGGGATACAAGCGTTATCCAATGAGGAGAGAGAACGGCATGAAGGGCTGTGTGTGCAGCCAAGGGATGCACGTAAATATGGTGACGGAGGGACGAGGACCAATAGATCGATGACGAGGGCGGGGGCTGCTAACTCATGGTGCGTTCAAGGAAACTCGTAACTTGTGTTTTTCCGACCTGTGAAGTTTTACCAGTTCGATCTGGTATGAGTTCACGGGTGGGAAGTTACGAGAGGCCGTTACAGTGCACTTTCACAGGCAACAGGACGGTAAAAACACGAGTTACGGGTTACCTGGAACGCCACAATCTCGTAAGTCGTGACTTGAAACCGTAACTTACGGAACGCATCATTAGCCAAAACATCCGGAACGCTTACTTCTGCTTTAATGTCCTGTCTTGATCATGCTTATGTTCAAATAAGCCTTTCCCTATTTTTAGTAGTGTCGTCATGTGGGTTGTGCCCCTTAGGACCAACAAAGCTGGGGCGTAAAAGCATACACAAAAAAATCACAGGAACATCAAGTGCTTCAAAGGTAAGTGACAATGTACTTTGCCATGCTGAGCCAGTCCTATAATGTCGCTGACTGACTGACAAGCTGCAGTCTGTTGAGCCATTTCGGTTTAACTGCAGTGAAACAGAGGAGCACTTTCAATACACTGAGCCTTGCCTCCATTACACCAAACCAACCATTTTCATTAAAGGAGGCAAGGGAATAAATAAACATAAAAAACAAAGAGCAACAGGAGAGAGGGAGGGAAGTCATTATCAGTAACAAAGTTTCATACCTATGATCATCATTTGCAAGTCCTTGCCCCATTTGTGTTTGGCTATTTTATCTAGATTTTGACTTTCTTGGCTTCTTTAAGCTATCTTTTTCATTTTTTATCTGCCACTTAGATTGTCCTACTGTGTATATCCCACTCTCTATTTCAGTCACTTCTGTCCAGTGCTCACACACCTCTCACACAACCCATACTCTCCAAAGACACCTCTCATTCTTTCTTTCATTCATTCCCTTCCCTTCTCTCCTCTTCATGCCCTCAATCCCTCTTACTGTCCTCCATCACCACTCTAAACGTCCTCTTCTTTCTTGTCCTTGTTTTATGCAGTATTTTCTATAAATAGATATGTATTTTAATCCATGTTCATCATTTATCCTCCTTGGCTCTAAATGAAATGCACCAGAAACTAGATATAAAAACAATTTGGCTTTTCCTGGGCTTTTCAGAATTCATACCCTGAAGTCAGAGTGTCCATATTGTGTGTGTGTGTGTATGTGTGGATGTGTGTGCGCATGCACACTTTCTGCCCCCTATTGGGGTTGAGGCCAGTGACACCCTCAGGGCTGTGCTGTCCAATCCCCTCCATGCTGCGTTTCTATAGGATTGAATTAACCTCCTGCCTCTCTTGACAATGCACATACACATAATCATCCAGTCCGTCTCTCACACACACTTTGTCTATGCCAATCACCTTTCCCCTGTCAAAGCTATATTATTCGCTTGGGGCCCTTCAGCAACTATCATCACTTGAATTTACACATGGGAATCAACCCCAAAAATGCACATAATGCATAAGAATAACATTAGACCTATTAATTACACAGTTTAAAAAAGTTTTAATAAAAAAAATGCTGGGCAGAAATGTGTTGCTTGCTTACAGTAAAATAAGTCTGAAAAGAAATTTACAGCTGAGCTGCTCTCCTGCTCTCTTACACTTTGCCTTCAGAAATGCTGCATCCGTTTACTGAGCATTGAGATTTACAATTTTTACTTAAAGCGTCAATATAAGTCACAGTTCCACGTTTACCAAAACAATCCAATGTATGTTTAAATGTACGCTTCATGCTAAATACTGTATTTCCAGTGGTTTATCTTTCTGTGAAGACTGCACAGACTTCCTCAAGCACAGCAACTTTTCATCAGCTGAGGTACATATTCATACACACTCATCCACCTTTGAAGCGCACTGTATTAAGCCATCCTGATACATGTGGCTGTCATGCTGCTGTGGCATACAGTAACAAGAGTGTGCTCTGGAGGTTAGCTTGTGGTTAATTTGGTAATATGGCAGTTTCAGTCCTCTACACTGGACTACCTTAACCTTAACAGACTGGTTATTCTAACCCTGGCCATATTTACCATGCTGCTCTAAGCAATCTATTCAAACATTAAACAGAGCGCTGTCACATCACAAGACAGATTTATTTTCCAACAGGGAAGCACAAACAAATAATGCCCTGCTGATAGAGCCATCAGAGCAGATAACACCTCTACACATTTTATCATTTCATTTGGAGTAATTGTTGATTTAGACTATGTAAGCTTATGCAGTCTAAATCATTTATGTACTGTGTAGCCTATGTTTATAATTCAAAATAAATAAATGTTTATAACAATGCAAATGCAATGTAAAACATAAATGCAAACAATTACATCGTGACATGTTATCCACAGGCATATCAACCTTAATTGGCTTTCTGAGGAAAAGTGACCGCTGCATATCAAACCTTCAGGCTATCTATTGGCCACTAGTGGGGGATTTAAAGTGCCACTAATTCACTGGACAGTGACACATCACACTATTTATTAAAGTACACTAACTTAATGAATGGCCCATAGAATGGTGAGTTAAAACATTTACTGTCCTAGGAGAGAGATAGAGAGCAATAGACACGCAGAGAGGATGGGAACAGTAGAAGGGGAGGAGGAGGGGGGAGGTGAGGGTGGGGAGTGAGAATAAATGGCCCATCGTATAGAGTTAAGACGTTAAAAGTGCAAATAGACAGCTGACCCTCTTATAGCATGCACATGCAGCTCAAATGCACACAGTCACCTGAGCCACTTTACACCCTGCGAGATAGAGAGATGGGGGACAGAATGGGAAAAGAGGGCTGCAATGATGGAGAATAGGATGACAAGTAGATGGGATGTTGGCAAAATGGAAGGAGGTGAAAGACAGAAATTAAGTAAGTGAACAAAGGTGATTTGTAATTATAGTGAGTAAGATAAAATACTGAGCAAGAAAATAAAGGAAGGCTCAAAAAAATGAGAAAACGACGTGTACTGAGAAAAATACAATGGCAGGAGAACTATGATGAAGGCTCACTGATTATATGATGACACATGATGAAGAGGAGGACACTCACAAATGGTCATCCAATAACAAAGTGCAAAGACCACGTCAAAACTATGCACAATGACATCTTACATTACAGTATTATTAATCAAAATACTGTAGAAACACTATGTTTTGTCAACTCAGGGTAATTTTTAATATTTCTCTCAAATTTCTCTTCCTTCCCTATTCCTGTCCCTTTCCAGTCCTCTGAAATGCTGCTGGATAACGCTCTCTAAGGCCGGGAACACACTGGATACGTATTGTGGCTGAATATCCTCTTGGTTTTCATTCTAGTGCACAGGTTAGGAGGTTAGAGAGGAGGAGAAACGAATCCTCTGTGAAATGTAAATTTCATGCAATGAAGCTGCCAACAGAGACACTGCTGTTCATGCATGATGTGTGCATCGTTCAGCCAAAAAAGACCTGTTGATATTTGTTCTGAGTCATAGTGTGAATGCGCACTGGCTGAATGTCTGATGGCAGATGACACTATGTTTAACCAAGTCACAACATATGTAATTATTTTGCCATCTTGTCTTTTTTTTTTCTACAACAGTTGACACGGTTTGTTGCGACATTGAACAAGTAAGTCATGAAAGGTTTGCGCAAACAAGTGACTATACTGTACCTACAAACAGAGAAGTGAGCTGATTAGGTGATATGCAATTTAATGGAGATAATAAGAATAGAGAAGAAAGAAATAAGGAGGGAGGGATGGGATGTAAGTGGAAGGAAAACGACTCAGAACCTAAACCTAAAAACCTAAAAACAAATGAGAAGATAGAAACAGAATCTCTGGTTCATTATCAACTAAGGTTGATAAGGTAAGAGATTTAGACACAAATCACGTGTCACATTTATTTGTTTTACTTTGCAATTTGTATTTTCTGTAATTCTGTTTATTTATTGTGAAAATAAGAACTCTGTGTGCACTCAGATCTGTTTTATGTATATTTTTCTTTCTGTGCCTATATTTGTGCACTGGTTGGTATGTCACTGTGCTCTGTGTTATTCTTCTTATCTGAACTGTGTGTGTGCGTGTGTCAGGGGAGCTGGATGCTGTGAAAGGCCATTACCACCGTGAGTCCATGTCACAAGGCCTGTGAAACCCAAGGGAACCCCACCACTGATACAAGGGGATATGAGGATAAGACACACACGCGCACACACACACAGATAGATAGGCAGATAGAAATTTTGATACATATAAATACTGCTTACACATGACCACATGTGCACCTGACAAGATTTTAAAAAAATTTAAATCACAGATGCCAGAATGAACACACAACTACATGTATACAACATGTGCACACACATGTGTATATATAATAATCCCAACCCTTTACACAGACACATGAGCGGCCTTTGTGAAACCAGCTCTATGCTAAAACAGGCCTTTGAAGCACCATCAGTGTGAAGCTGCCACACATTAGCACTTTACAGGTCACAAGACAGATATGGTCACCCTTAGAGACAGACCCTGTTTGACACCATATTAGAAGGGGGGGATGATCACGTCCAGATTTTCGTTCAAGCCCCAAAAGAAGCCTTGTGAAATGATGAGTTCAAACTCTTGTCTGATATGTAACTCTACAGTGTTACTTAACACTATTTTTTATAAGTTACAGATACCTGAAAAAATAATAAATCAACATTTCAATTCTGTGGCATTTAACCATTTTGATAGCATATCTCATCAATAATGTGCAAGAACCTAAATAAAGCACACTCGATGCATAACTTAACAAAACACCTGGCGACCTGCCTGTAAGTCAACACCCAGGTTTTACGCGCAAACCTGACGGGATTTAAACGTGTTTTAAGTCCGACAAAAATGCTCACAACGATACACACACGTTTCATCACTCGCCCAAATAAAGCGGAGCTTTGAGACATTGACACTCGTAATTTTCACCAACCACTAACCTGTGATATAAAGATCAACCTTTGCAGCAAAGAGGACGTTCAGCCAGGAGGACGCAGGTCGGACGTGTCGGATGTTCCCCCCCTGAAACACCTGGAGGGAAACGGTTCCCGTGCCAAAAGTTCCACCTGTTTACTGTTGACATTAATCCTTCCTCTCAACAATATAAATAAATTAATTTACGTAACTGGCATCTATAAGGGATAATATTAGACCTTGGAAATCAAAGAAAATGATGGTTCAGCCAAATAAATAAAATAAACATTGAGTGGTTGCAGAATTTGGGCGTATAGGCTACCTGATTGCCTAATGCCTACACTGAAGCTCAGACAATTGAAGAACAAATTGTTTACCTTTTTCTCAGATTAATTTTCTTTGATTGTGTACCTCATTAACAGTGGATGTGGTGGGAATGATGTGAATAGAAATGGATCTTATCCTCTGGATTTGGTTTCATTAAATTGTGGAAATATCAGTAACATTCAACACTTCATATCTGCAAGGCAGCTTCTACGACTGTCTGGACTAATGGCGCCATTAGGTGTTATGGGCTGCTATAACTGTGTGTCACTGGTATAACAGTGAAACTTTATGCATGTAAATGGAGAATGAAATGGGGCTGAAAAATTAACCCTGTGGGACCCCAAAAATAATGTCTGCTATGGATGAATTGCCAGTGGTGACTTTAAATGCCTTATCAGATGGCCGAGTTTTAAACCACTGAAAAACCCAGCTCATCACAGTTATCAGCAGTGACAGAGCAGGGTTATATCCTTTTTGTTGGTGCTTAGCCTATGAGAAACGGTCACAAAAAGCTGTGTCATTCAGTCTGTAATACTGAGTAGAGCAGAGCTGTGTTTGGTTTTATTCCATTATATACAGATGAAACACAAGTAATTTGAGTTATGAAATTCCAATGTGAATTATGCGTAAAAAAAACAACAGAGAAATATCATAGGAGGAGATTATGAGAGAAAAGATGAGATAGCAGTGGAATGGGATAGAGGGATGAAAGATTTTCAGTGAGAGACTGAGAAGGAAGGAGAGATGTAGATTAAGCCAGAAGGTGGAGGAGGAGAAGAGAGGAGTTAAGTTGGCCATTAGCGATGCGGCGTGTGGAGCCCACTCTTACATGCGTTCCACAAGGTTAACGATAAGAGCCCCTCAGCAGCTGAAATGCTCAAGTAGCTTTTATCGTATCATAATAATGAATCAAAGATAAAATAAAATAAATGAACTCCAAAAGGCAAGCAAGTAAAATAAAACATATGTGCGGGGGGCTGGGTGACCAGGCAACAACCCAAATAGAAGAGAGAGAGAGAGAGAGATCTCGCAGAAAGAGAGAAGGAAAGGGGAAAAAAATGGAATAAAAATCTTGCTTTCTTTCAGCTAATATCTTCTTATGTCATCTGGTTGAAAAATATTTGCCTGCGGGTCAGGGCTCCCCCTGTTTGAAAAAGGCTTCTTAAAACGCTTCACAGCTCTCTGCTACATTAAATATCTGGCCTCTGCATCCCATTTACTGCTTCTGGCTATTAGGAGAGAGCGAGAGGGAGAGAAAGAAAGAAAGAAAGAAAGAAAGAAAGAAAGAAAGAAAGAAAGAAAGAAAGAAAGAAAGAAAGAAAGAAAGAAAGAAAGAGGAAGGTGTGAGGGTGAGAGAGGGGAAATACGAGTAAATGAAAATAAATAAAAGAGAAAAAAGATGATTAAGTTACATACATATCACACACATAAAAACTGTTAAAGGTGAATTAGATCTTTCATTTCATGTTTGTACTTTGGGATCTCTTTAATATTCCACTGCATGTGTAGACTACATCAATGTGTGTGTGGTCATGTGTGTGTGTGTTTAGTGCCCTTGGCAAGAGCAAGAGATCTGGCCATTCAGAGTGGACAGTAGTTAGCCACCCACTGGAGCAAGCTGTTCCACTTCCTCTTCCCTCCACCCATCCTCCCCCCTCTCTTCCCCTCCCTCCTTCCATTCATTCTTTCCTGTCTTTCATCGTACAAGATGATGGTATCTGAAAACACAAATGTTTAAATGGGTTCTTTAGTTGACTTTATAAACCAAAAATATTTGTGATTTCTTGGTGTTGTAGTCCATTAATGAACCGTGTGTGTTCTAGGTGTAATGCACAATAGACCAGACAGGCAGATTTGCCATGTAGTAAGAAGACATTGTTGGTCTGGTCAACTTACACTAGAGATTTGTGTGTTCATGATGTGTTCATGATGTGCCATTTGCGGGCAATTAAATGAAGGTAAACACAGTGAATCATGTTGTGTAATGGCACTGCGCTCTGGAATTGCCATATGAATGAAGTTGTGCCTTTAATATAACTGTAAAATTGACTTTAGACCCAGATATTTGTCTGTCAGCCATGCAATCCCTTTCTGCTGGTGTGATATGCATCACCAATGCAACTGACCACACTTCATTTTAAAACCATATGCTCATAGGCGCTCAGATTGTGTGTGTATCGGCTATTCAAAGGACATGACAACATTGGCACTGGACAGGAAATTGACAACACTATCTGTCTGAAACTGGCAGAAATGTTTGTGTTTCACTTTATGCTACTTTGCATCAGTGTAAAACAGGGCTTCATTGTTTGGGTGCTACTCTAAAGGAAATCTGAGAAAAGAATCAGAGAACCAAGACAGATTTCAAAACTGGAAGCCTGGTTTTAATTGATATTGCTCTACTGTAATAATCCTGAAAGGCATAGTCTGGAGTAACACATGTAATGTTTCAACCCATAGTAGTTTAAGTTACAGAATCATAGGTCTCTCTTTTTGCATTGAACAATATATACAATGTGAAATAAATACATTTACACAAATGGACATTATTGTTGGAGCACACTTGTATGATACACGTCACAAAAATATACAGGTAATTGTTTATCTTTTTTTTTCTTTTCTTTAATTTACTGATGTGAAGCACATCTAAAATCTACAGACATGTTTTTAATAACACTACAGGGTCTTCTCTCATCCACAACTCTTTTCCACTATGCAACGGTCTGTTTTATCCTTAAATATCCTTTTTATCCAAATGTGTCAACTTTCTCTCTCCCTTAAATATTTTTGCATCATATTTGCAAATTCAGACTGCAGGGTTTGCTGCAGCGCAAGTGGCAGTTACATTTGGGGATTAAATACAACTAAATGACTAAACACTGTAGAGCTGTAGATAGACACAGTTTGGCCTTAGCAGTTTTTAGGGGCAGCCATGGAAGATGGACAATCCTGCTTTGTCACTATATGGCTAGACAACTTGTCCCCTAACCCGAACCCTAACCATGTTCTAGGTATTTGCAGCTAATGGAATTAAGTTCCAGATGAGGGTCATAGCACAGTGCCCAAAGTGCAACCAGGTCAAACTCTTTCTATCAATGGCTCTGTGAAAACCTAGACAGTCCTTCCACTGCTGCTCATACAAAATACCAGTTTGGTTTGTTGTTATGTTTATGGTTTTAACACTAACAGCAGAATAATTTCAATAGATACATCAGCATTTGGATCTTTAACCCTACACAAACAAGTGCAACTCTTGCCTCATCGTTGTACAGTCATTAAAATATTGCTTTTTAACATGGAAAAAAAAGAGGACAAGAGGAAAAACATCTCCCTCCTGTACGTCTAAATAATATCTTGGCTATAAGCAGCAAGTTATACAAAATCCTCTGAAAGAAACACACAGTCTCCCTTATGATTTCAGCTGGTACATCTTTTTTTTTTTTTTTTTTAAGTTATTTGAAATAACTGCATTCCTGCTGATATTCAGTGTTCAAACATAGCTGCACTGCATATTCACAGGACACAATTTGCAAAACTTGATTGACATTGATAAACATTTTGGGGAAAAAAAAAATCTACATATCAGTATTTACTCATCAGAAATTTAACAGCTTCACATTTTAAAACCACATCCAGCTCAGCTTTAATCACCTCAGGGAGACGTGTAACATCTTTCATTGTGTTGAATTGTTCAGGAGAGCACAGCATTGGTTTGACAATTGACAAATAAATAAAAACAATACTAGAGGGAAACAATAGTAAGACAAGAGCACCCTTCTTCCATAAACTGTATGTAGATTACAGTAGATGGTAAAAAAAAAAAAAAAAAGTATCCACCTTTCTGATAATGACAGTGGTTTCAATCAGAATATGAAATCAATGAAATTCAATTCTGTTATCAGGGAATTTGCCTACAAATATCTTGTATGCAGGTGTGAAATATATTTTCTGCATAATTCCTTTCTAAAAACAGTATATGTTTATGCTATTTGCAGTGCAGAATATGAATATTATACACTTGTATCAAGAGGTACAATGAGTTTAATAACTTGCTTATTAAATGTTGTTGAAACTTTTGAGTTTAAATCTGGATTTTGTGGTTTAATTCCAGCAGAGTGCAGAAACATGTCACCACATTGTAATGAATCTAAGAGCATGGGTCAAACTTTTTCTTTAAGATTATAACCCCAACCAAAAGCTTGTTCTGTTCTTCTGCTGCCAGAGTCACTTTTTAAAGCAAGATATAGACCTGGATATAAGATGAAAAGTAAGAAATGATGGAAATATTTTAAGAAAAAAAAAAGTTTTTCATCTTCATATTTTCTCCTTTTGCCTGCTGAAACAGTAAAGATCATGACTGAGCTGAGCTGAATGGAAGGCAGATATGTACAGCAAGTTTATCAAAAAAGAGTCACCTACAGTTCTGTATTACTCAAATGTCCTTTTCATTTCGTCTTTATTTAAACCTAAAGATATACAGTATATTGTTTACTCTACAGGAAAGTTACACAAATGATCCCTTTTTAAATACTTGTAAGGTGTTTCCTCATTTAGATACTAAATATTTAATTATTAATGTATAGTTTGGTGAAGATGAATACTGTAATTTGATCCTGGTGGTCTAGTTAAGTTTCTAGAAGAAGAGTCTTATATCCGGTTCGGTTCATTGAGAGAGAATCCGGTACCCAGACCCCCAGCAGACTGATCCGACCGTCAGACAACATTGCCTCTAGTCTACTCTGTGTTGACTAAAGAAGAAGCACACAGCACAAGAACGGGAATCACCACAAGAAAAAGCACACAGCATCGCCGTAGAGGGCTCAACAGAGGAAGAAGGGATCAAACAGAAAGAGGACTTTAGAAACAAAAACAGATAAAACAAAAAAAGAGAAAGAAAACAAAGACAAAAAAAGTTATTTTCTTGATAGAAAAACAGCAAACATGAAACACACATCGAGGCTGAACTACTTTTTTTTTCTTTTTTTCTCGATTTTGTTTCCAATAAAATGTCTTATGTTAGAATTATAATCTGTATAATTTACAATATACAATGTTTAAGAAGGCTGAGAAAATACCCCTTAGTAATAATGCTGATGTTTGATACAGAGCGTGTGATGTTAGAGATAACTACACTTAAACTGCAGCACTTCTCAGCTGTGATAAGTTGCCATTTATTATTAGATTACATCATCATCTAAATGACATATTTTGGCATTCTTATTCGGCTTTAGAAATTATATAAATAATATCTAAACAAAACAACAACAACTACAACAACAAAAAAACTGGCCTTTAGCTGTTAAAGCTGTCATCAGTCAACCATGTGCATTCTTGTTATGACAATGAAACCATTTACTTGACTGTAAATGTAGGGCAGTTTTCTGTTAGCTCTCACTTCTCATTGTTTCTAGACATGTCAATTTAACAGAAAATAGTTTTGTCTGTTATAATAGTATCACCATTTTCATCCTCATCAGCTATAAATAGTTGGTCATGTTTTAAAAAATTACTACTGGGCAGAGGCTTATTTGAATTGAGATGAATTTCCCAAGGTAATTTAGTTCATAGGCCTTTTTAAAAAAATCAATTCTATTAATTAATTATTAATTATGTTGATTACTACTTAACCATATTTTTCTGTAACTTTAAAATACACTGTCAAACAACAATGTTGAATAAAGAGCTAAAAAGAAACTGTCATTGTCATGTCTTTTGTTCTTCTTAATTCTTTTTTTTTTAACGATTTGGATAATGTTTGGTTTATGCTAGCACTATTTCCCTCAGTATGACTCTAGATTTAGTCTGATGTTTCTGATGGTCCCCACACTCTGTCACATTGCAAAGAAGAGAAAACAAAAGAAAACAGAAAAAAACATTCACCTTAAACTGAAAAAAAGTGTGTATTACTGAACTGTTTCTTGAAGAGCTGTCTTGTTTTAATTAGATCAAACATGACAGAAAAAGTGCCTTGTAACAAAAAAGAAAAAAAAAAGGTGCAAACATTCGAACCATGAGATAACTGCAATCTGGATGTATATGTGTTTTTTTAGCTGCTTGTTTTTACCTCTTTAAACATCATACTGACCATTATTCACACAGCGTTTATGTGACAGCAGCATTAAAATCTCATACTGACATTCCTGGTCCATATGTTGTTCCTGCCTTACTGTTATTAGCAAAGGAAATGTTGACTGTCATCTAATAGCTTATGGCAAGTTACACAGAGAGAAAGAGAAGCTACAAACTCTCTTCAAATCCCAACCCTCTCTTTCCCAAATTTAAGACTGGCACATTATGTTAATATTGCAGACTTAGTCCATATGCACAAACCCCTCCTTTAAAAACCACTATTGCTCAGAGTTTCTAAGATAAACGCTGATTTGTTAATACATTATTACTTGTTATATTCATATATATATGATAATTGCTGACAGTGGTCAAGCTGAAAAAAAGGAAAGACATATTGATTGATTCAGTTTTAAGAAGACAATATCAATAACAAAAACAAAGCCGTGGTATATGTCATATACAGGATGACAATTATTTACAATCCTAATATTGGTATCATCGCTAAGATTATTTTCAAGATATAAATTAAGAAAAAAATAAGGAGTTTGAAAGCAACAATAGTTGTTTTTCAGTCAGTTTTGTCAGCACACCTTCCCTTCTGGTTTGTATTGCGTTGAGTGACTCAAGCTTCCTCATCACTTGCTGAATGAATCACAAAAATATCTCCCTACTGACACAAGAGATGAGCTGGAAGTTGTGAACGCAACGGAGCAAGGAGAGTAAGTACTGAAGTGACATTTTTAAGTTTTTGGAGTTTGGGTAGCGAGCATGGGCTGGACTATTCTTAATGGCACTATTCTCATTGACAGACTGAAATCTCTAACTGGTATGTGGAGGGCCACAAACCTGGGGCCACTGAGCAGCTGAAAATGGCTCAAACAGAAGAGTCCAAACACAAGAGGAGTGTTTGATAGAATATACTGTATAGCGCGCGTGTGAACTGAGCCTTCATCTACCACTTAGCCACGCAGGGATCCGCTCTTGAGGATATAGATCAAGTTCTGTTATTTGATAAACAATATGAGTTTATCATTCCTCAAGTGGTTAGACCATTTGAAACTATTTTCAGCCACGTCAAGTGATACTGTGGCGAGACCGACAGGTTTGGGAGGCCAGGGTCACTGGTCCTCAACAGATACAACAAATAGCAAAGTTGCAATTGAAGTAGGGGATTTGTGGGTAACTAGGAACTGAATTCAGGGAGAACCAGAGAGTGTTTACAGTTTACATCTGTGATTTACAATCCTGATCCTTGGGAGTCTGCTGATTTTTTTTCAACCACAACAATTTTATATAACTGGTGGGACAGAAAACCAGCAGTGCTCTTAAGCCCAGGACTGAAAGCCACTGGTAGATCAAACCAGAAACAGTTTTGGGTTATGACAATAAAGTTTGCTGGCATCCTCTGAATGGATGAGCTCCATTCTTTGGCAGGGCAAATCTCCTCTTCTTTTCCTTCAGTCCATCCATCTAAATTTCATTGTACACATAATTTGACAACAAACGTTAATAACGTTAATTCTTCTTTCGTGTTCATTTTTTTCCCACTCGTTTTCTTCTTGAACACTTAAAAAACTCTGTTGGGGGAAACTGGGAGGGGAAAAGGAGACACGAGTGCAGTCTTAGAGTCTCTCAGAAAGAAAATGAAGAGTTTGCAGTTTCTTTTAAATGTGTCCTCAGCGTTTGTCATTAATAACATCTTAATTGTTATTAAATGCATAAGTGACGGTTTTGCCATCGTCAGTGTTCGGAGTCACCGTGGGAACTGTTGTGTCATTGTTCATAGTTTTAAAAGGAAATATCATCTTTCCTTGGTAATAGAGGGGCCAAGTCAGTCCGTCAGCATTGTCCCCAGAACAGAAGGTCAAGTGAGCGCCTTTTTCTCAATGACAGTGAAGTTTTAGGGGTTCAGGTAAGAGGTTTAGATTACTTGTTTATTCAAAGGGGGATGCGTCAGCAGACATATTTCAGGAACATATTTCTGTGAGGGTGTGCGTGTGGGTAAGAGTGTGTGCGTGTAAAAGAGCAAGAGGTCATTCAAAGTTGCTGTTTATAATTTGAGGTGAAACTCAGGTGGTTCAGACTGGCGTCTGGCTGTCCTCCATCTACTCTCCTGTCCTCAGACCTTGGCTTCCAGCAGCTCCAGGAAGAGTTTGTGCATTGGGACTTTGCCGTCCTGCTTGATGCTGTAGAAGTGCTGCACGGCCTTGGTGGAGGTCTGGCGGAGCAGGGGGAGGGTCATGAGCAGCTTGCCCGCCCGGCGGGGATCCTCCTGGTGCTGGGAAGCCTCGTAGTCCTGCAGGGCCTCATGAAGCACATCCTGGAGCTTCTGCACTGCGTCCACATCTTCAATGTGCATGGAGTCTGAAGAAAGAGGGCAGAAAAACATAAATATATAATTAAAAAATGACTTAGAGAGTCTCACTCCGGAATCCAAACATAAACAAAGGACTCTACAGAAAACAGGACTGGAATTTCCATGCTAATAATTCACAGAGAAATAATACTATATATAACAAAAATACAAAATATTTACTAATTAAATATTTGTATGTATTTGACTATGAATAAATGAAAAACCACAGGGGTTTATTCTGCAGATTGAGGAGAACAATAACCCTTAAAGTGCAGTCATAATTGTTGTGCTTTGTAACACCCTTTCAAAATGCCTGCATGCATTTTAACATCAAACAACAGTTTGTAGTTAAAACTATCCAGGAATGGGGCTTTAAATTCAGCAGCTCTGTTGTTTGCCTTTCAAGTGTGAATCTGTGGGTGTGATGAATGGATGGACAAAGAGACGAGTAGGTGGAGAAAAAAGAAATACACTTGATGGAGAGATGCACAGGAGAACACCTGAGAGTCTGTGTGTGTGTGTCTGTGTGTGTATGGAGCAAACATCTGTAATCTCTCTTTGAGCTGGCATGTAAGGTGTGTTTCAGCATTTGTGGCTGTAAAGGCTGAGAATGTCCCTCAGTAATAATGCTCCATATTGCCCCTTAGGGAGGCAAAGTCTTAATGTGAGCTGGCCTTTAGCTCCCAACCTCCGATCAATGTCTCCGATCAATGACTACATGCATGTTAAATAATAATCACAAGACAACTATTGATAGGCAACTCCCCCCCAAAACATCCCTTATATGAACACACACACATTTGAACACACACACATGGCCTTCAGGTATTCATGTATTTTCAGGTATATTATGGTAGCACCAGTGGTCAAGTCTATGTAGATTCAATGAATATATATTATGAGTAACCCCATGATATTAAGCCTTAGCATTGTTTGTCTGCCTCATATTGTATCATCTTGTGATCCAGCCACCACTTCTTACACCATACATCATACTCAGACATGCTCACACCATCCACATGCGGAGGTGTTGAACACAAAAACAAAAACACTGAAAACCCCTTGTAAAAAAAAAAAAAGGTGTGAATGCACACAAACACTAATTTAAGTGAAACATAAAATTATACTGTGTGGACAAAAGACATTTCATGTGAAATGTGTTAACACAGCCACCTACACATAAATGTGCACACTTACAGACACAAACACCATCAAATACACAGGGTTGGATCTATAGAGTGTAATGCATGGATCAGTATGCAGGACCAGACAGTGGGTTGGATTCTATAGGGATCAATAAAAAACTCAGCCTCCATTGGTTTTCTACTTTTTCCTGCTTTAAATAAGACTGGGTGGTCCACTTGTCTGGAGTTATTTTTTTCATAATTTTGCTCTATTTACTTAGTGGAGTGCATTTGAGGGAGAGGATAATATATTTTAAAAGGTTAATGACATAAATTTAAGTTAATATTTACATTTTTTTGCAACATATAGTTTGTTTGTTTTTTAAATATCATTTTCGCTTTTGTTATTATTGTGATAAAACAATTTTTAGGTACCCCTTATACACCATTTCTTTTTAAATGAATATAAAGCTGCTAATAAAGCAGGACAAGCACAAAATCTACAACTGAATGAGCGTTAATGTCGGTAACAATGAAAAAGCAATACCCTTCCCCTCTTTTATTCCTGGATTTATAAGTGGTTTCCTGAAGCACAGTCTGTAATTAACAAAGTTAAACTGAAGTTTAATGAGTTTCAAATAGTTTTTGATTAATATTGTGTGTTTGGTATTTAAGCTGGTAGACACGGCTGCTGCTTGTGCTGTGACCTGCAGTACACTCACAAGTAAAACAGCAGACGTTAATGAGCACAAGCACATGAAGCTGTTAAAACACACGTTAACATGGGCGCACACACATACACACGCGCACACACACACACACACACACACACACACACACACACACGCCTCCTGTTTCCCATGGCTAGTTTAGCTGCCTTTACATGTGGGGCACGTTTGCTAACATTTCTTAAGGCTTGGCTTCATTAATGCAGACGATTAGCATCCTGTGAATTAATTAGTGTCAGTGCCCTTCAAAATGCTAATGCTAGCATTCTGTTGTCTTGAAGAGCAGTTACAGAGTCTGGCCAGTGATGCAAAGTTCGTATTCGGGTGTCAGCTGTTTCCATTTCAATCAGTTGGAAGAATGACTATTTAAAATGTGAGTTTTCTTAACACAGAGGTTTAGAGTAGAAATTACACTTGAGAATCATCTGGATTTTTTTTTTTGAGTCTAAGGTGTTATTTCTGCCTAGAGCTGGCAGGTTTGATACTTCACTATACCATAACCACGTTGTTTTTTAGCTACAGCTGTCTCATGTATTGTACTGTATGTAAATGTGGGAGGACAAAGCACTGAAAACTACCATTAAATGTAACATAATCCAATTTAAACCGACTAACCACCTGCTTAGAAATTATCGCAGAGTTTGCACAAGAGCTCAGATGATTTAACTATCACTGATTATCCTGTTTTGATAATTTTGACGATGTGAATAGATGACTTCAGTTCATTTTCAAGCAAAATGTGAAATAATCTATCTTCTTAAAAATTACAATTTTCTGTCCATGTAATGCCTCAATAATTTATCATAATCATGATCAGGATCATCAATACTGTTGTCCCAGCTGACATTTCCTGTCAATTTTCTCAGCTTTTAGTCAGCAGCATTCATACACCATCAGACACATGCAATAGAAACACACACACACAGACACACACGTTTGTAGCCAAAAGATTGATTGTCACACATGTGCCCACAGGAAAACAAAATGCCAATATTTTCTTCATGTGCATGACAGTACTGTACGTACTGTATATTTTCAGTGGTTCTCATAAGAAAGCATTCTTGTGTGTGTTTATGCATGTCTGAGATGAAACTCTGGCATATTTGAGAGGATGTGTGTGCTCGTGGATGTGCATGTATGTGTGTGTGTGCATGTGCATGATGTGTTGATGATGGAGGGATCTGAACAAAAGGCCCCCTCCCTCTCTATTCAAAGCTCTCCCATTGCATTCTCCCATTTAAACACATTGTATTGACAGCTCCCCCCTTGTAATTAAAGAGTACTGAAGAGCTGGCCGGCTTCCAAGACAAAGTTCAAAAGACGGGTCATGGGAGGAAGAGGGCGTGTGTGTGTGTGTGCGTGTGCAAAAGAGAGACAGAGTGTGTGTGAGTGTGCGTGTGTCAGTCAGCTGTCGATGCAGCTGGACACATCAGAGAGGGGGCTTTATCGACAGACTTTGGGCTCTAATGATTTCACCTTATTTAACAGGCATCTGAAGAGACGACTATGCTAATTGTATAAGGGATCGTCACTTTGTTTGGGGGTGGGCTTCAGGTTGAAGATGTGTGTGCATTTGTGTGTTTGTGTTGTGTATGTATGCATACATGTGCAAACTGTACTGATTTTAAGTGTGCGTGCAAATATGAAGAGCATGATGGTACAGCTGTGTGTGGCTTTAAAGAAAGTAGAACTTCAGGTGTTATTAAATGAAAAAAAACACATCTGTATGTGTATGTGTGTGTGTGTCTGTGAATGTATGTGTGTGTGTTTGGATGCAGAGTATTGAAATTAGTCCTTTGATGATCCAGTTTAAATGAGTCCCGTGGGACTGGAGATTTCTAGGATTAACTCTTTCTACACCAGTCCCAATCATAAAAGCATAGGCATTAACATTAGAATTTCAAACCTGAGTTAGCCAAAGCAATGGCCTTGAGGGTGACGAACTCCTCCTTCTCTAGTTTCATGGATTTGTATTTCTTGACCAGCTGAAGGATGGCGTTGTTCAGGTCCAGAAGTCCAGCTAGCTTTGACTGGTCCTCGTCCATTATGTAGTCCTCGGCATACACCAACTAAAGAGGAGACACAGGGAGGCAGAGATGTTGCACATTAACGTGTGCAACTGTATGTGTCATGTGCTTTAAGTGGCAAAAGACACACATAATGCCAAAGACACTAACCTTGTCTTCAAAGGACAGTGAGCGGTACACGACACGCAGGATCAAGATCTCCATCCATGCACTCTGCAGTAAACTCATCTGGTCTGCCAGAGACAGCGTGGAGAAACCTGGGGAAGATGGAAACAAAGAAAGCCATTTTTATTTGAAATTTGATCTCCAAAATCACCTCAGAGATACAGTAACCAGTTTGGCTTTTTCTGTGCCACACCGAGCGTATTTTTACAAAGTCAATAATGCAGCGATAAATATCACTGTAGTTTCCATTGGATGGCAACACAAGTAGTGAGATGAAAAGGTATTTAAAAGTGAATTAACAAAGGAATAAAAAGAATTGAGGCTGTTTTGAAGCCAGTGAGAGGGTCAAGATCAGCCCTCCCCCCCCTCCCCTCCCTGCCCCCCCTCCCTCCATCCATCCAGTTGACCAGAGTCCTCCTCCACCTCCTCTTCCTCTCTCCCCTGTGCCCAGGGCTGTTCTCTGGGGAAAGGCAGGCCTTATCTCCCCCTGACACAACCCATCCATGGATCAATGCTAGCAATCGCTGCTGCACTGCTCACACACACACAGACTTAACACACACACACACACACACACTAATTGCTGCTATGGCCTCAAAACTACTGCTTTCTCCGATGTCAATCCATGTCTTTCTATTTGCCTACATCTATATCCGTCTGTCTCTCCAATCGCAATCCTTACCTTTTTATCTGTCAGTGTCTGTTTACGACTGACCATCTGTGTGTTTGATTCTGGCTTCATCTTTTTTTACCCAAACATCTCGACACATCTGTCTGTACTTCCTGTTTGAGTATCTCTGTGCAGATGTTTTTTTTGCCATTTGATTGTTTTCTATTTTCTTTTTTTTACATGTACTTTCACTTTCTCTGGCTCCTTTTCCTACCATCATTTTGCATTTTAAATTTCACATCTTCATTTCATATCTGACGATCACGCCAGTGCTTTGGGTGCGCCGGTCTCTTGCTCGTTGTCTCTCTCTGTCTCTCTTTCTGTCTGTCTCTTTAATGGAACACCTGCCGACTCACACCTTTCCTCACAGCTGTCCTTCCCTCACACACCTGTCCATTCACACCTGCCTGTCTGCCTAAGTGTGTGCGCAGGCTTTCATAGGAAAGGCAAAGACAGTGGCCCATGCGAGCACACCTGTCAGACCTCGCTGCAGTCCTCCATTGTGTGTTTGTGCGTGTGTGCATGTGTGTGTGTGTGTTTGAGAGGAGCATCCTGCCAGGAAAAAGCGGGCGGATGAGAAGGAGGATATTTCCTCAGCAACATCTGCCACGGCGTGTCTCCTCTTGAGATGGTAGGTGTGCGATAGTGGCTGTGTTGGTGTGTTTATGTGTGTGTGTGTGCATTAGGGGCTCTTATCTCACAGTGTGTTGATGGGTAATGGCAGGCGTCTCATTATGTCCAGGTTGCAGGCTATTGTTGTTTGTAATGTGCTCTAATTCATTCTATCTACAACTGTTAACATCTGCAACACACACACACACAGATACTGACACACACTGTATATAGACATTATTTCTCTCTGTCTTACACACACACGCACACACACACACTGTATCATATAGGAATATATCCTGGAGTGAATCCAAATGCATATGATTGATACGCACACGCACGCACACACATCACAGTGAAGGGAGAAGTATCGTTGCCAACTGGCAGTGTCGTCTTCTACTTAATGAAATCATCAGAAGGGATTAGAGGTGAATTTCTTAAGGGGGTCTTCATTCACACACACCCACATACACACACATCTCATTCATAGAGGCAGATGTCTTTGGGGGGGGGGGGGGGGGCTGCCTTAGGACTTCACCACTCACGGTGGGCAGGGGAAATGAGCGCTGGCATTGCTAAAATTAACCCCCCCCTCACACTCACACTTATTGAATCTGGTCAAACCCCAGGGTCAAGTGGAGAGAAGAAGAGACGAGCGAGGGGTTAATAATATCATTTAATGGTGTCGCTGGTTGTGTTGTTTTAACTTGCTCTCTGCATGCGTGTGCGCTTCTGGAGCTGTGGCATCAGGAGCAGAGCAGAGGGCTCCATCAATCTTTCTACATCTATATCTGGTGGAATTTGATCTGGGGTCAGCGGGGGCACATACTGTATGATGAGTATAAAGAAGTTAAGTGTATCAAAAACATGTCTGCATGACCAGTTGTTCTTAGGCTTCACCCGACGTCTACTAACATCTCCCTCTTAATTACACATAAAATGCACACGTGCGCCAACACCCACACTAGGAAACACCAATAATTAAAACCCCTGTGATTAATTTATTGAGCTGAAAGTGCGCCTTCTTATTGAGGTTCATCAATGATTTTTATCAGGATGTGGTCTGTGTGTGTCTGTGTGTGTGTGCTGTGTTATATGTGTATGTTTACATTATGCATTTGGACTTTTTTGCACTGAGTGTGGCTTCCTGTTTCATCATCATGTTTGTATTCTTTGTGTATGCTTACATTCCCATACATATGTTTCTGTGAGTCTATGTATGTGCGTCTCTCTTTGTGTGTATTTCAGTATGTTTGTGTGTGTGCGTGTGTGTGCCTCCCTGACCCCCCTCCCCTCCCCACCAGCCTGTCTGCGCCGTTCAGCCATCCAATGCCTCTTATCTGTCTGATTAATAGGCGGCCGGCTTCAGGACAAATTAATTAACAGATAACGCCATCTCTCCCTTCTTCCCTTCCTCCATTCCTCCCCTCCTTCTCATGGAGCGATCGATACAGCAGAAGAAAAGAAACATCAATGGGAATTTAGTGCTGATGATGGAGAGAGAGAGGTATTGATGGGGAGAGAGAGAGAGAGAGCACGAGGAAGAGTGAGATGCAGGAGAGAAGAAAGTAAAAGGAGGAGAGTTGTTAGAAGGAGAGGGTGGCGGCGGCGGTGGGAGGGGTGGAGACCTTTCTTTCATACCTGTGATTTCACTTGACAAAAGAAGGTTCCTTATTGGTCTCTAATTACATTTCCTTTCTGCCCATTGTTGATAAGGCATCTCATACTATGTGTGCAAGTATGTGTGTGCGTTTGTGCATGTGTGGATGTTTTAAAGCTCGTGGGCCGTTTGCTGTGATAGTGGCAGTGGTGGGTGGAGGTGAAAGTATAGTGATGTATAATCCAAACAAAAGGTACATCAGAACACAGACCTTAACACCCTGCATGCCCACCATTCAGCCCATTCACCTGCTCCAATACTTTCTGCAGCATTAGGACATAAAACTTCTGGGATTGGAAAATAATTGAGGAAACAATTATGACTCCTACTAGGGATGCACCGATACCAATACTGGTATCGGGTATCGGCCCCGATACTGCTGTAATGTACTGGTATCGGTATCGGTGAACTTTACCGATACCAAGAACCGATACCAGTGCATGCAATTGCTCTGCATGAAGACCACGATCAGAGGGTGGCTTTGCATCTTTGTTGTATTTTTTTTTTTGATCAGAGGTTTGTTACAACAAATTTTGTTGTAACAAACAGAGAAGAAAATAAAACTTGTCTTCCAATTCATTGTATTTTGCCTCATTGTTTGTTTTTTTGTTGTGGTAGAAGGATCGGCATCGGTACTCGGTATCGGCAAGTACTCAGATCCAAGTATCGGTATTGTATCAGTTTGAAAAAAAGTGGTATCGGTGCATCCCTAATTCCTACTATGCATATGTGACAGTAATAGTATAGAGACCTGCAGACTTCTGCCCAAAATATTAGGTTGCTCCATTGTGTCTGTGGACACAGAGATAGAAAGAAAGTGTGCAGGTATGTGTGCGTTTGCATGTGCCATACATTGGCCTGACAGAAAGAGGCTGCAGTGCAGTCATGCAGACTTAACCTCTGCTGCTTGCTCTCATGCTCTCTTTCTCTTCTCTCCTCCCTTTGCTCCATCAGATACATTCGCATAAAGACAAACACACACACACACACAAACACACACACGTCGATTCCCCAGCCACCCTGCGGCCTGTTTGTCTGCCAAATGAGTCCTGACTGCACGTTTACACCCGAGACCGCACAACAGTCTGGCATACATACACACACACACGCACACACACACGATAGTCCTCTCTCACACCCCAGTTGCTACACAGACCCACATGAACACACATGTCCAGGAGGCCTATATTTGTGGTTACAGGGCAAATGGGAACCAGTGAGAAGCGATTGTGATGCTTATGAGTACCCCGTGCCCTTGTGTGTATGTGTGTACAGTTTGTGGCATTTCTGAAGCTATATTTAGTTACATGTGAGTTGGTGTGCATCTATGATAATGCCCGTGTATGTCTGCTGATGCATCAGAGAAGGCCTGTCTGCACCAGTGTGTGTAGATGAATGTGACAGGTGCAAAAACTGGTTGCAATGATGATCTGGTCCCGGTTATTACCACATGACTTGGGTTCACAAGCTGTCACTGTGGTAGAAAATGAGTTATATATAACATTTGTCTGTGAGCTTTGGATTGAGGCAGCAAAAGTAAATCACATCTTTAAAAAATAAATTCCTCTTAGTCTAAGATCTCTACATTTTTCAATTGATCACAAAAAAAAGAAAAATTCTCTCTGACAATATTTTGCATTTACTGTTTTGAGGGAGTTCAATGTATATGATGTAAACATATATACAAAAATGCATCATCCTTTTTAATAATGCCACCATCATTATTCCCAGATGGCTTACTCGCCCTTTACTTCAATAGCAAAACCCCCAAAAGCCCATTTTAAGCTCAGTCCTAAATGGATTTTTATTTCAGGAAAGCTAAAGCAGCCCTTGTTGCATGTTTCAATGCCAAATAATTCTCAGCATGTAAAAAAAAAAAAAAGTTTCCCTGGAAATGACATTTTAATTGTTTTATAGCAATTGAGCTGACCACTCAAAAAGACAAGGAAGAGAGAACAGGTTCAGACAAGAGTGCATGTGTTTTGCCAGCAGTGAAATGGTTCCACTTAATGTTGTGGGCATACATACTGTATGATCTGAATGAATGGGCCAACTATCAATTGAACTTCCAGTGTGAGATTGTTCAGAATTGTACAGAATAGGTCACTGGTGTTTGGGCAGTCTTTTCATGATATGATCACTATATTTTACACAAGTAAACAAATTATTCCTTCGATAACTTCAAATCAGATTTGTGATCTTTCTTCTTTGATCCAGACCTAAGAACACATTCAACAGGAAACATCTCTGTCTCAGCGATTTAACAGCAAAGATTCACACACTTCTCAAGAGTTATAGTAAGTTGTAAGAATCGGTTTCACACATTGTCATAGAAATTTAACACATTCACACGCACTCTCACAACACTTGCAGTTTGTCACTATGTGGAGCACATGCTTTTTTCTCCTGTGTGTTTTTGTTATGGTTTTGGAGGCAGTGAGAGCAACGATCACAGCTGTTGAACATTTATTTTGCCTAAAGTTTTTTTTTTTTGCATAACTGTTTGAGTGACAATGATTATAATTACACTGAAGCTTCTGATGTCGTATCATAAAACAACTGTAGGCTCTTCTCACAGCTTAGCTCACTACACTTTTCCAGTAGCCTTCCCAACACTGATTGTGCCAAACAACAACAGTCTTATAAATGTGACACTTAACTAATATGAAAATGGTCTGTTTGGGCGTTGTGTATGAAATCTTTTTAATAAGAGGTATTTAAAAGGGATTATGACAACTGTGATGTGGACTCTTTTTGATTGTCTAGTTGCTCATGGTAGGTGAGAGGAGAATAGTGGATTGTCTGTGTGCAGCATGTAGACGTATTGTGTTCTGCAGGGGACAGATTTAAGTCTACTGGCCCACTGAGATAGAGATTGCATTAGAACACGTGAAGTTTCCAACAGTTACCAGCACATCGCTGCCCTGCATGCGTGTGTGTGTGTATGTGTGCGTCTGATTGTTCTGTATGCACACTGTGGCTCCACTACTCTCTCTCTCATACCACTTTCTGTACATGTTTGTGTTAAAATTTGTGTTACCGTGCACATTGTTGCATGCTGTTCAATGTGAGTGCTCCCTTGTGAGTGTGTGTTTGTGTGTGTATGTGTGTGTGTGTCTGCACATCTCAAACTGTTTTGCACCATACGGCCAGACGCCGGCCCAAATGAACACGGACCTCCTGTGATGGCTTTGGCCAAGCTGAAACAACATACACACACACACGAAAAAAAAGGCACACGACAAGCGCACTGGCAAATGCTCCCTCTTACACACACACACACAAACACACATCTACCAGCTGACCCAATTACACAGAGATGCGCAACGAGATGGAAACAAATCTACCCAGAGAAGCAGCTAATTTAGGAGGGCTTACAGACACACACAGGACACACACCCACATTCCTATATAGCATGTGCAGACACTTAGATTATGAAAAACATTGTCCTATATCACTATATGGAAGTGCAATTGAGTTTAATCTTTTACTGACATTTCTATCAAAGCAAAGTGTGCGTGTGTAGAGATGACCAGAGTAGAGCAGCATTACTCTCTATTTCTTTCCTTTCTATTGCTCTACTCCTGACCACATGCAAATGTGTGTATTTATGAAGGTCAAGTTGAAATATTTTCTAGAAGTCAAGAAAAGCAGGAGTGGAATCCCGTAGTCCTCAAATTCAACATTTTTTATTATTATTGGAAAACAGATAAACCAGCTTATTGAGATGTGTTTTTTCGGATCAATCTTAGAAATACCTGCATGGTTGACTCCACTGCATCTTCATTTTGAGTCACTATAAATGAATAATGGGCCATAACTGACAAGTTTTTACAAATATCTAATTACTATGGTGCCTTATAGGTCAAATTTCTAACATCCACTCACACATATGTGTGCGTCATCACCTTCACCTTCATCCCTTCTCATATTGTTGGCTAAAATATTGTCTTTATTCTGTTTCTTTCTCCTTCCCCCTCCCCCCCTCCCTCCCTCTCCCACCACATTCCCCCCTTTTTCTCTGCGCGGCCTCGGGGAGAATAGTGCAGTCATAGGGTTGCGGTAGCCTCTAATCAGTGTGAACAGCCAGCTAATTACCAAACCCTCAGCCCTGGCTGACTGTTAATTGCATACATTAGACACCATCAGCAGCACTGCAAGATTAACACTTAAAATCTTCCCATTGCTGTAGTGGAGATGAGTGCTCTGCGAGGCAGCGTGCGTGTGTGTGTGTGTGTGTGTGTGTGTCAAAGAGCGAGACAGGGAGTTGGAGTACTGTGTGTGTGTGTGTATGTGTGTGGTGTGGTGTGCGCTGCCTCTGTGGTTGCGGGTGCTAATATTTAACACTTAATTAGACCCAAAATGGAGACACTGCAACACAGAGATGGCTGTTGAGTGTTAATGGCTGTTGCTGTGGCCGGGGCTGCTTGGGTGGGGGGCAGCCGGTCGTCGAGGGCAACCCCAAGCCTCCACGGAGACGACAGATGGAGTGGCATTAAGAACACTGCAGCGGAGCTATTTCAAATAATAAAATATCAATATTTACATTTTAATTACCCTCTTCCTGCTCCACCAGGGCTGTGTCAAGGAGCATGTGTGTGCATGTGTGTGTGTGTGTGTGTGGACATGTGCCACCGCCAGTTCCACCAGGACCATATCTTCTTGACTCTTATATAGAGTCAGAATCACTGTTCAAGTGCCAGTGGTTGTCTTTGTCTTTGTGAAATAAACATTGCGTACACTAATGCCTCAGCTGTTTATTTGTCTTATTTGTCTTCTTTTTTTTTTCCAACTTTGTCTTTCACTCAATTCATCCATCTTCCTCTCATCCTCTACCTCTGCATCCTGCCCTTTCCTCCTACAATACAATGCTGATGCAGGCAGGAATGACCACTCTGTGTGTGTGAGCAAATCTGTCAGGGGAATTAACCATGTGTTCACACAACTGAGAGGCTTATACACACCAACTCTGTCTGTCTCTCTCTGACACACACACACACACTCTGCTGACAGACACTTTCGAATACAAAAAAAAAGCCACACACACCAAGTTGACAACTGTCATAAGAGACAAAGCATTTTGGTATTCCGGTTTAAAGTGATGTTTGACAAGATATTTTGACTCTATCTATCTATCTATCTATCTATCTATCTATCTATCTATCTATCTATCTATCTATCTATCTATCTATCTATCTATCTATCTATCTATCTATCTATCTATCTATCTATCTATCTATCTATCTATCTATCTATCTATCTATCTATCTATCTATCTATCTATCTAGTGATTAATTCATTCTCCCAGTTTGTTCAATTAACCGGCTTCTGACAGTCTACTGATCTCTTGGTGGATTACCTTTTCAGAAAAATATCTCCTATATTGTCCTGATAAAGACAAAATCCACAGGGCACTAGGCAGAGATCATTTAAAAAAAAATCCTATACATCATTACTTCAAAGCCTTTGTTGCTACATTTACGTATTTTATGTATGCTGCCACAAACAGCGTTTGCATGAACAGGACCACCAAACTGTAAAACAAGTAAAAACTCAAACTTCAAAAGAAAAAAAGGGGGGAAATGGACATGAGACCAATTCTTTTTTTGTAAGGAATCATTGAGGTGTGAATAGAAACTTGCTGTTTGTGGCTTTCAAATAAAACCCAATGGTCCCTGTCCAGGCTTGGTGTCTGAATATGAGATTAAGAGGCTGTGTTGATTCTATCTTTCTAATCCTCTGTTGCTTTCCATAGAGAGAGGACTGCAGAAACTCCACAGGGATTAATTTACCATTCATAGATTAGAGATATGGTCTCCAATATCATCATCCAGGACAAGCATCGAGAGGAAGGGCTCGACAATAAGGAGAGAGAGAACAGAGAGAATGAGCGGCACAGACAGAGGGATAGACTGAAAGAAAGACAGAGATGAAAACAAATGGACACAGACAGTCCTCTCTCCTACAGCATCATGCCTTAATGTCCTCGCTCGAAGACAAGAACATTAGACCTCATTCCACCTCCTCATCTGGGCCTGAAAAAGCCTGGGCTGAAAATCTTAATTAATTGTCCAATAGTGCTGCAGGGTCATTATGCATTGCAATAAAGAAGCGTGTAATTATGAGATTTAACAGCCATTACCAAGGCCAGGAACTCATATGTCATCATCAGCAACTAAGCCAATGGTTTGGTGCAGCTATGTGTGTGGTTTGATGGACAGCATGCACACACAAAAAATACATACACTGGCATGTCTACAATTTGTAATGCTGCCAAATAGTGATTAGGTACAGTATATAAGAGAGAATGCGTCTATTCTAACAATGGTAAACAAACATGTACATGTGCACAAATTGAAGACAGCGCACACACACACACACACACACACACACACAAACTTGCACACATACCCATCAGTCTGACCCGGACAATAAGGCAGCCAGCTGTGATAGCAGCCTGCAGATGAAACATCCCATCAAGATTAAATAGACACAGAATACACACATTATTACGGCTGTGTGTGTGTGTTTTCTGAGTGTGTATGTGGATGCACAGCTAGAACACAGACCATGGCCCTTCGCCACATAGCAGGTGGCAAGTGACACAATTGTACAAGAATGAAGTGCTGCGTACAAACAGATGCACAATGTACATTATTTAAAAGGTTCTAAAGCAGCCTGACGACCAAAGGAAGAGTAAATCAGAAAGTGGATGCCACACGGAACAGTTTGTGTAAATATGTGTGTGTGTTTGTTTATATATACACACACATATATATATATATCTACTATGTGCATGTATTGGGGCATGTATATATGATTGGCCTTTGTGTGTGCGTTGTGTGCACAGGCCATAAGTCCTCCCCAGCTGGTGACAGGCACGCTCCAATCCTATTTTCCCACCTGCTTATTCCCTGATGGAAGGGATGAATCCTCAGGACTGTTATTTAAGACGGATGGATGGAGGATGGAAGAGTGGGAGAGGGAGAGGTAGGAGCAAGTAGGAGAGGGAACGGGAGGGCAGAATGAGCATCGGACAAAAAAACAGAGGTGAGAGAGGGAGCGAGGAATAAACAAAAAGAGATGGGAAGAGGGACGAGACAAGGGGAAGGGGTGAGCGCCAATGACAGAAGGGAGAAAAGGGGGAGAGGAAAGAAGAAGCAAAGAAAGAAGGAAGTGGAGGAAGGTAAAGGAAGTGTTCCATGGCCGTCTGTGAACTTTGCATGAACCGACAGAAATAATGTGATGCCATGACAAGCCTGTCCCTCCTTCCACTAGATTTGCTGCATGCATAGGTGTGTGTGATATGTGTGTGAAACCCCGTATGTGTGTGAACTCTTCATATTGCTTTGGCTGTGTGTGTGTGTGTGTGTGTGTGTACATGTGTGCTCCAACAGATAGAATAGGATGATGATGATTTGAAATGGAGTTTGGCCTGTGCGTAATTATGATCATCTATCTTTATGCCCCGCCAGCATATCATATCATATCACATCACATCATCTCTCTCTCTCTCTCTCTCTCTCTTTTCCTGACACACACACACACAGACTCACAAACACACACACACACAAACACAAAAGCAAATTGAAAGTAGTAAAAGCTGACTGTTTGCTAGTGATGACTGCGATGATGATGGGCTCAGATGGTGCGCTGATTTATTTGTTACTGCTCATCTGATGTCACATTATAAAACTGTGGATGTGTGCGCATCTGTGCACGTGCACCGCGTGTTAGAGCTTCTTTCCAAATAGGTGCATGCCACGTGTATTTAGAAGTGTACATTTGTGTGTTCATGGATGTGTGTGCTGTATGATGTACTATTATGTGTTTGCGCATGCAGACTAACGTGCATGCCTATGTACGTGGTGGCCTGTCTTTGGTGTGTGTTTTGTGTGTGTGTGTGTCTGTGACAGACATTATTTGATGCAGATTAGACAGTGTACTCAGATTGCAGGCTGTGTCTCAAAGGCTGATAGACAAATTTGATTTGCTAATGTAATCACACTAATAAGAAAAACAGCAATGAGCTGCTGAGGGTAAATCTCACGACTTCAATATTTGTGTTTTTTTTCTCACTTTTACTTGAAATGAAACAATTGAATCTATCTACTGAATAACTCTCATTTTATTTCTTCTTCTCTTTTTTTTTTAAATCTTTAGTTTCAAAATGAGAATCACATTATTAAAATCACTTTTAATGAGAGGCACATTTCTAAAATCAACATACTTTCTACAGCAATATAGAAATATTTCCATCACTTGTTCACAGTGTGTAACTCATAAAGGTTGTGTTGGTGACGTGGATGACATTACAACTCCACTACCACAGGCTGCCATGACTCTTATGTGACTTCTGTGTTTCCTATTTTTTCATTTTGAATCCAGCTCTGATGTGGTGTGGCACAGGTGGATACAGTGACAGTGACAGCTGGTACCACGTGTGAAGCAAGAAGTGTGTGCGCGAGTGTGTCGGTCCGTATGATGTGTCACATTGCTCTCCTCTCAAGGCATAAGGTGTGTGTCACCACCAAGGTGTGACCTGATAGAGGAAATACCAGCGTCTCTGGGAATCTGTGTGTGTTGCGTTTGTGTGCGAAAACAAAATGTGTGTTTTTAAAAGTAGGCGCCTAAAGCTGTCTGTTTGAGTGTGATTGTAGACATATCGTCATGGAAACACTGTCAACATGGTGATGACAAAACAAACACAGGGCACTGGACAGACAACACGGTCAACACAGACTGAACGTGCCCGCAGAGGCTGAATATGTGAGTCCATTTGTGTGTGTATGTGTATTCAAAATATCGAAGGTGATTAAATTATTTTACAAACCAGCACCAGAATACAGAAAAGAAAGCAGTTTTACAGCTTTCCCTCTTTCTCTTTTAAACTTGCAGACCCTTCAAAGCTTGCATCGTGTGGTGACTACAACCGTAATTTATACTAGTTACATTCATACCAAAAAGAAAAAAGGAAAAAAAGATTTCCCTGCTATGTTTTCTCATATTGATGAAATGCTTCCAATACCCACAGGCTTAATCCAATAAAGAAAGCCCAACTTAATCCAAACATTAAGCTCAGATATCAAATATTCTTTTCCTAATTTGATTTCATCAATATTTATTTTCATCTGCAAACAGGGGTGTGTTTGTTTGTATCGGCTGCGAGAGGAAGCCATGGTGGTGGTGCAGCGGAAAATAAGATATCTTTGATGCACCAATGTGGACAATAAAACACACAAGCACACACACACACACGTACGCACTCAAAGAAACACACATACTTGAAACCAAGACATCAACCTCTAAATGTGTTATGTAGCTCAGGGATGAGATGAAATGGAAATCTAACACGTCCAACAGAACTCAGAGAAGATCAACAGCACATATATGATGATATATACTAGAGAACACAAAAGAGAATAAATTGACCATTGGAATATATTAAATCAAAACTTCCTCTAAATTTAAATCTGATCCTAATAGAGTCATACTTATGAGCTGAATTAATTAGAATGCAAAAAAAAAATGCTGGGTCAGTACTATCACAACTAAGAGCCAGAGTGAAGTCATAATAATAAAATTAACTTAGGATCTGTTTTCTGAAGATTTATTAAGGCTTTCTGGTTATATTTTAGCAGCTGAGAGCAATTTTAAGTCACATTATAATTCATGTAATGTGATGAATTATAAAAACTACTGCAGATGGTATTATTGCAGATTCCTCTGGCATTTGTCCTGTTGTGGTTTTATCCTCTTAGCCTTTTTTTTGTTGGTTTTTCACCTGAAAATTTCAATCTTGCAATATGACAACTGAGGCTTATTTGTGTGCTTATATGTTTGCTTGAAAACTGCAACATAACTGTTTATACACTGTACTATTACCTGTGTGTCAGAGTGAATGCAATTTATGTTTGCTTGTTGTGTTTGTGTGTCAAGAAGGCACCAACCATGCTGTGACTGTCAAGGTGAACTAGCCTTAGCCGACAGAATGGGGACAATGCTGCTTGTGTGTCTGTGTGTTTCTTGGTGTGTGAGTTTTCCTATGCATGTTGTGTATCCCTAACCCTAGACCAGACATTTTATGGGTAACTGTTTTGATAGAGAGACACATTAAAAGATGAAGGAGGGCAAGAACAATGAAGACAACAAAGGGAGGAAATTAGGAAGCAATATTGTTTTAGAAGTTTCATGCCATTAAAGCTCATTGATTTAACCACTGTAAAATAACTGTGTGTGTGTGCGCGCTTGTGTGAGCAGTGGCAGAAGGATGTTTCTCTTCTGATTTACCACTCTCTGACCCAAAGCCCAACAACCTCTTTGCTGATTGATGACATCACCAGACTTAATGAGTAGGGCTGGAGAGTGACATCACCACCCGACCGAGCGTTTACTTTCTTCTCTCACTCTATCTACTCTACACCCACACACACACACATGTGGTCCCATTCTGCATCTCTTGAAGCTCATTGTGAAGTGTTATAATGTGTGTCAGTGTTAATTTAGTGAGCTGCGCTTTCAGAGTCAAGGGTGTGAGTATCCGTGCACATGTGTGCCTGTGTGTGTACGCAGGGGCTGCCGAGACTCAACATTTGATTTGCTAAAAGGAGCAGGACACTTCTATTAATCAATATTTGCTGAATGACTGCCTGTCTTTCAGGCTGATTGACTGGCTGTGTAGTTACTTGACTGACTGATTGACTAAATAACTGACTGACTGTCTGGCAGTCTGAATGGCTAACTGCTTGACTGGTTGACTAAATCTCTAAGTGAGAACCATTTATAACATGCCCAAACAAGAGAGAGCACATCAGATCAAAGAGAAGAGATTGTTGGATGCTGTGACACACCAATGTTAATAAAAAATATATTTTTGACTAAGGGATCTGATTGATTGATTCTGTTTCATAATCTAGAGCTGAACTTGGACTCAAGACATCTTGACAACTGTCTCTGTTGGAGATACAGAGGCAGAATTAGAGAGTGACAATAGCTGGTTGGGGGTAAGAAGAGCATGGAAGGGGAGTGTGGGAGGGAACAGAGGTTGAGAGATGAGGTTGACTTAATAATGAAGAGGTTAAGGATACCACAGAGAGAGAGCGGGTGGGAGGTTAGGTCAGAGAGAGGGTGAAAGGAGGGAGAGACATAGGTAGAGAGAGAGAGAGAGAGAGAGAGGGTCGGGGGAGGGGGTGGGGGGCAGACAGAGGGAGGTCAGAGGAGAGGTGGTGGATATTTAGCCATCAGGTCAGAATAGCATTGTGTTAAAGTCTCTCTGGGAGCATCCAGGTTATGCTGAGGTTCCCGCCCCTAACCTCATACATTTTGTTTTGAACCTAATCCTATAACTCACCATTTTCCTTCCACTATTTGTGCCTGTTATTCTTTATCACATGCAGAAAAAATGCAGTAAAAACTGGTTAAAGAAAATGAGCCACGGTTATTATATTATACTTATTACCTATTACGATACCTGAGCAAATAATTGTTGCTTAATAAGATTGTGGCTTATGTCCAGATTTTTGAATTGCACATGAAGAATAAGTTTTAGCACTCTTTGTTATCAAGTAGCAAACAAAATATAGGACCTAACATTGAGCCTTGAGGAACTCCAAATGTAGTATAAAATGTCTAAACAGGTGAATTCCTCAAAGTGTCTGTGGTGGTTTTACTTCCGTCTATAGAGACAATGCATTTTACCTGCAAAACTGGCTGAAAACAGGAGACTTTCTGTCAGCAATATTTCCTTATGAGGTGTTTTTAAATATCTTTAAAATGTCTGGGCTGTATGAGGTGTCCTCCCAATTCAATCAATCAGAGGAAAACTCTGTGTGAACTAAATCTCATACCATGATCATAAACAAGTCAAATTTCTATAAAATACAAAATCACTGCCTATTAAAGTTTTTACTGCTGTTTAGAGAAGACTAACCACCGCTAAAGGCCACTTGACTGAATATTATATTACTTTACAAAACAGGAGAGAGAGGGAGTTTGTGTCAACAATCACCATCACTGACATTGGACAATCATCAAGACCCCCATGCTAATCCCCAAATCCAGACAAAGATTAAGAGGAAGAAGGAGAGGCGGGAATGATAAAGGGACAGGCTAATAACTGAGTGGATGAGAGCAGACAAATGAATGCAAGTAGAACATGAGGCAGGAGGACTTCCCTCTTCACCTATACTATCCCATCACCACCACCACTAACCAAACCTCTTCTCCCGTATCTCCATAAAGAGCGATTAAATGAATGGTCCGACAGCAGCCCCCCTTTCCACCTCCCTTCCCCATTTTTACAGCTCAATCATACCACGTTACTGCCGACACATAGACCGCTTATCCTGAGTGTCAAAATTGAAAGGGGAGCGAAAGAAAGGGAGGGAGAAAGAGTGTTAGAAAAGAAAGACCAAGTAAGAAGAGATAGGGAAGCAAGAGAATAGTAGAGGGGAGGTGGGGGGTGGTGGCCTGAGAGCAATTTCTCTCTTGAATAAAGAAAGAATAGGGGGTGGGGGTTGTAAAAAAAAAAGCACTAATGGCAAGGCCCCTGGTTCTGGTAAAATAGACTGTGTTATAGGTTCTGGCTCTCATTCGTTGATTCATTCATTTGTTCGTTCATTCTGCTCTTTCGTCAAGTCAAGTGCTCGCCTGTCTGTCTTTCCCTTTGTGTCTGCGAGTCTAGATAAGAGCTGCTAGCATGAGTGCCCGGTAGTCATTTAGTTATTATGGAGAGAGTGAGAGAGAGAGGGAGAGGAAGGGAGAAAGAGACTAATTCTACAGACAGATAAATGGCTCATTTTGAATGGCCTTTCTTTCAATTCACTCTCTCATTCGCTCCTGTTTAAATATTTGCTGTTCTTCTCCTCCTCCTCCTCTCACCTGACTGCTCCTTGTTCCTCCATCAAACACACACACACACACACACATACTTGTGACATGCAGCCTAATATGCAACTAGAGTTGTCTCTTTGAGAGCTATTAAAATAATCCATAATATTGCACGGTGAGACCTCCTACAACCTTTGTATGACACCTCCTGTGACATTTCCACACACCCAGAGTTTCCTGAGTGAACATTAACTGCTCAAATATTGCGTCTGCAGGTAAACAGGTGTGTATGGATGGAACCAGTGCTTGACAATGTGCTGGCGACAGTTTGAGTCAGCAAAAATGCCTCTTATTCTTGTCTAGATTTCTGTGTATTGTTGATATTTGCATGAGCTTCATCTCTTTCAAACACACGTGTGCATGTGTGAAGTGAATGAGTGTGTTTGTGTTCCATTCCTTGTGGAGACACACACTTTGTCTGAAACCTCATTTTCCCTCCTAATGACATATCAAATGTTTGCATATAGGCCATATCACTATGGAAATGAGCGCGCACACGCACACACAGCTTCAGAATAAAAGAACCAATCAAAGAGATTTCTGTGTATATGCGTGTGTGTCTGTGTGTGTGTTGTCACAAGTCTCTAAGGTTGGGCGACTCTGTGTGGCAAACATGACTAGCAACACACACATACACACAGACACGCACACACACGTACCCTAGCCTTGTTATCCGGGGGCCTGTCTTGCAGGCAGCCTCTCTAACGCTGAGTGATGTTTAAATTAGTTTACAATTTAGCCTCCTCGCTATCCGCAGACGGCTCTTAACTCAGTGTGTGTATGCGATGTGTTTTTTGTGTGTGTGTTTGTGCGTGTGTGAGCGTAACAAATTGTTGCCAGTACGGCAGACATCTAATGACTTCAAATTAGCTGCCTGGCGCTCGCCTTGACACGTTGTTACCACTGTTAGCAGCCTGTGTGTGTGCGTATGCGCTGTGTGTGTCTGTGTGTGCGTGTGTGTGTGTGTGTGTGTGCGTCGCTGCGGAGCCATATCATGAAGCATAAATTGGCTTCACCTCTCCTCTCTTTGCCTCTTTTTTCTTTTTGTCTCTCTGTCTCTCTCCATCAATTTGATTAAAAAAATTACTGTACCATAGCGAGCAAAGACGTGTGTGTGTGTGTGTTTGCATGTACTCATCTCACACACACACGTGCGTGCCAACACACACCCACACGACAAGATGTGAAACAGGACGGCTGCAAAAAGGTTAACAGGTCTATTCTGTTTTGTTTTATTCAAGACTTAAGTCATTGTGGACTGTTTTCTGTTTGCCTTTTGTGTGTGTGTGCGTGAGATTGTATGTGTGTGTGTGTGTGTGTGTGTGTAAGAGGCTGATAAAGAATGTTTAGGAGTCGTATTTCTTTCTGACAATCCTTTCCACCCTGAGTGAACAGTAGATCACTTGTGTGTGTACATTGTATGTGTGTCTGTGTGTGTTTGTGTGTGGGTATTAGATCAGTGTTCACTGTTGTAAACAGTGAGGATTTCATAAGGTGTTCACATCTCTCTCCCTCTCGCACACACGCACGCACACACAGTCACAGTCACACAGAAGATGAAGAGTTCTATCTTTCTCTGTGAGCAGTGGATTGCCTTTCTCGTTCATCTAATCACGCCATCTTCTCTCCTCCGCCGAGCAATCGCTGCGCTTCGCTCACCTCCGCACAGAAAGCTGCACGTACATACGCTCACACACAAAACATGCGCACACTCGGCTCAACACACAACCTGGCTAACTCAGTCCACTCACCAGTAAAAAGTAGTGAGTAAGAGAATATGTGAACCCAATGCAAAACAATGGATTCAATCTATATCGTGTGAATGCTGGTGTGTGCTGTATGCTTAGGTGTGTGCCTGGATGTGTGTTATATACAGTACAGTAGGTATGTCCAAGAGGAGGGTGGGGAGTGGAGGTAAATGGATTAAAAGAGAAAGAAAAAAAGGAGAAAAGGGGTCACAGAGAGATTAGAGGAAAGGAGATAGTATTGCAATGAGGTTATATGTTGTTTTGAAAGAGAAAAATAAATATTCAAAGAGCTATACTTGGTATGTGGATCAATATATATGTCTGCTTACTGTCCATAGCAGCACATAAATCAATACACTAACAAGAAGCTATGTATATTCCCATCTCTCTTTCTGTCTCTCTTCCTCTCTTTCTTTCTCTTTCTCTTCTTTTATTTTCACATTTATTGATATGAGATAATACATATAATCTGAGACCCTCCTATCCAACTTCATTGACTTTATTGTTATAGATTTATGCAGCGTGAGTTAGTGGTATTTATGTCTCTCATCTGGCATCTCCCCCCATATACTCTCACTGCCCCCTGTGCTGTTTGAGCAGTGACAACAGGAGCTAAATCCAGTCTACAAAAACACCAACCTTTGTGCTAATCTCAGTTAATCTGAGACACTGTTCTTCCCTTCTCAGCAGGATTTCTCACTAAAACCAAACCCAGAATAAAGTGTTCATCGCTCCGTCTCATCTTTTCCCCCTTCCATCGTCGCTGTTTTGCCTTCTACAGGTGCATTTGTCATTTTTCATTGTCATATTTTCTTGGCCAGTATTTAAATTGTCTGATCCAGGTCTAACTTTGAATAGATTAAGAGAGAAAGGGTGGTTATCTTTAAAAAGATTAAATTAAATTAGATTAGATTAGATTAGATTCTTCTGTTGTAGTGATGAACCTAACGGATCACCCTGTCTTTTGTGACCGTGACTTTTAGTAACAGCACATATAGTATTTCACCAGTAGGGTAAAAGCTGTGCGAGATCTAGGGTACGTACTGTACAGTGACCACAACTAAAGACACACCCACAAAAACACACACCAACTAATCAGAGGGAAAGGGATTGGACCGCTTGGATTAAAAAGCCACCATTTCTGTGTGTGCGTGTGTGTAGTATGTAGCAGAGACGGTGTGAGGTTGAAGGAGTCAATAGTTCAAAGTGTCTGAGTGCAAGGATTAGGGTGAAAGGTCACGCCTCAACACCCGGTGTATTTGTGTGTACATTATATAAGTGTGCCTGAACTGCATCTGGAGCTGCTGATTCTGACCTCACACAGCAGGCGTTTGTGTGTCCATACCGTACTGTACCGTATGTCTGCATGTGATATGGTCTCAACGTGGAGTAAGGTCAGGTTCAGTGTGAAAGTCAGGGTTCAGCAATTTATTTTCCCCTACCTGGGATATGTTTGGCCCAGCCGATGTTGACCACCAGCTCTCTGTCCGCCAGGTCACAAAGCGTAGTCAGGGCCTTGATGTCGCTGTCTGGTACTGTTGGGTCAGGCATGGCGTAAATCTTCTCTGGCTCGGCCACCAGCAGGTGAGAGACGATTTTATTATCTGCAAGGCAGCCAAAGGCAACTGACATGACCACCAGACAAGGAGAAAGACACAGAGACAGAGAGGTATGGTGAATTTTTGTTGTATTAGGCTACAAGCTGTTCCACACCAATCTGGTGCAAAAATGTGAACGGTAATGTCATAAGCCTGACAACATGGCCTGCAAGGTAACACAGATGTCTAGAGGTATTTCTTCATAGCAAAAAAGCAGCTGACACGGACACTGGGCATAAAAGAAATAAAAAATCATATAGTGCATGAACTGAACACACATTTCAGTATACTGCCTATTATACAGATTTAATTTATATTGTATACAAACACAGTTACAAGAACCAGCTGAAAGGACTGTTTTCTAGGATCTCTGAAAATGTAACATACACATCCAAACAGTTAAATAATGACATACAGTAAACCTTAAACATAGACAGGTTGTGGATTGCTCTGTCAGTTTTATAGAAAAAAAAGAAAGAATATGCAGTGGCAACAAAATCTGATGAGAAAATGCTTGGTTATAATGTCTTGTGGAATCTTCAACAATCCAGCATGAGATAATTGGATAATTTGATTCTTGCAATTTGGCAGGTCTAAACATGAAAATGCACTTGACAAAAGATCAAAAAATGATTGAAACGGTTCCAGATTAGGAGATGCTCTAAGGTGTGATTAAAGGCGATTACTGCTGGTAATTCAGGTTTCCCAAAGTGTTGTATTTTGTATCACAGCCTTAAGAAGCTTCGCGGATACACACAGAAGGAAAAGATAATACTGAAAGCCAAACAGCTCAGCTGGTAATAGTGACATGTGGTGATGAGATCTCTATGGCCCATTAGTAACAGACTGATACCCTGCTTCCAAATTAATCCACTGACTAATCAAGCATGGGAATAATAACAGAGGATAGAGAAGCAAGGAGAGGACTGAGGGATAGAGGAGAAGAAAAAGAGAGGGATAAGCAATGACAGTACAGGAGGAGACAGACAGGTAGAAATAGAGCCATGGACAGATAGTAAAAGACAGACAGGAAGAGTCGGGAGAGCGACAGCTAGATAGGGATAAACAGCGAGAGGGAGTGAAACACAGTTGGGGAGGGGGTTAGTTATGTATTGATCTATCACTCCCCACCCCCATGCACACACACTTATATATATATAAATTCTTTCCATCCTTCTTCGTCTCGCTTGGGCCCAACCAATCCCAGTCACACTGCAGTATCTGTGGGTAAATCTTATTTAATGTTTCCCTAATTAGAATCAATGGAAGCCCATTTCCAAACCCTGGGCTATTGTTCTGTTCTCACACAATCAATGGGGACGCTGAGGCTAGGGATTGGGCTACAGATAGATAGGCTGTGTGCGTGTATCTGAGAGGGAGAGACAGAGGGACAGAAAGATTTTCTGTGCGTATTGACTGCATGTGAGAGAGAAAGAAAAAGAGAGATGCAGGAAGTCAAATCTATATATTTTTCAAGTGTAGTTTGCTTTTATGACAGAGGGAGGGTCCGATTTAATGTGGTTAAGTAAGTATTTGCATTTGTATGCAGTGGTCAGTCACTCATGTTCAGACTCTACTGTCAAATGTGACTAATGCTTAATAAAGGTAATGATAGGCCTAAAGATTTAAATATTGCTACACACACACGCACGCTCACATTATCCCATCATTTCATTGATTAGTAGTGCAAAAGTCTCAGTAAGCTGTTTGTGTAGCCATTCAGCATATTGGCCTAAAGCAGAATATGCTCCAGCTTTAAGCAAAATGGGCTTTGGGGACCAAGCTGCTAAACACTGCTCAATCTGCACTGTGTGTGTGTGTGTGAGAGAGAGCAGACGGTTAGCTAGAGAGCTAACTCTAGTTTGATGTGCTTGCCAGATTGGATTTAATCCGGATTAGGTATCTGGCTGGTCCCCCCTCCCTCCCTTCCTCTCTCTCTCGCTCTCTGTCTCTGAGAAACCTTCTCATTTAAGTTCAGTTCAGTCATTCCCTCTCTCTCTGTCTCTCTTTCTCCCGGTCACTCTCACTCACTCCCCCGCTTGTTAATTTTTCAATCATCAGTCTTTGGCGATGGTTTTATTCTTTAAAAAAACGCAGCCAATCCAGCCGGAGCTAAATGAGTACCTTTATGGTGAAATATTACACATATAAAATGTTATGACCCCAAACTGGTAGCAGTAGAGACAGAGAGATAAACTTGGTCCCAAACAGATGGGCTTCTCGCTACCTTGTGTCTATTTATGTGTGTGTGTTTGTGTGTCAGTGTGTGTGTTTCAACATTTTTATTGTCCAACTGTCTCCATTAGGATAGTAACTAATGGAAAGGTATACCTTTACACTTGTGGTTTCAACACAACAACTTTAGCCTCATACATGAACACAGCCAGTAGGTAGAATATGCTCCAACTGGAATATTTTCTGTTCTTCTTTATTGTTTGGTCAACACATAATGTAAGATCTTGTCTAGGACGATATGCAAAGTCCTGCCTTAGACTCCAACACAAAAGGGTTATTACACACAAACTTGTTACTGTACGTCAGTGTTTGCTTGTGTGTGTTCCTTACATGGCTTCTTGGGGGGTAGAGCCAGCTGTGGGTTCAGGTACGGGCTGTTGTCTGCATCTATCCGACGTTTATACTTCTGTCTCCCACCACGAACCCTGTCCAGACGAACCCCTGCAAAAAATGACGTAGAGAAGAAGAGTGTGTCACACTTTGTGCATTTGACCTGTAACAAGAGATAAAAAAAAACGAGTCTGACAAGAACTATAGACAGAGAGCACAGGGATGAAGAGAAAGAGTGGAGAATGGAGGAAGGTTACGGACATATGAGTGTGAAGTGGTTTTAATGTGCTGTTTCAGCAGTGCATGCATGTGTGTACTGTATGTGTGCATCTGTTATGCATGCAGGCACTTTTATGTTACTGTCAAGCTTGCTAAATTCACTTGCCTCTTTTACTCTACAACAAGACAAATTTATAGGGACACCATCTGAGTAAAAGGCCTCTCTCTCTCTCTCCCTCTCTCTCTCTCTCTCTCTGGGTTTCTCTGGGACACTCTTTTCCTGTCTCTTGCCCAATCTCTGTCTCTCTCTGTCTCGTTAATTAATTGACACAAAGGACTCCTAATTTAATTAGGCCTATCTCTTAGGGGATTGGATGTTACCGTGGTTACCACTTAAAGATGGATAAGGAAGACAGAGGTGTCATGTACCCTGGAGGAGGAGAGGAAAGAAGGAATGTAAGAGGGCTGTCAAATGTTTCAAAATGAACCTGAGCTATTATGTTGTACATAATGTTCACAAATTAAATAAATAATTTGTCAGAGGGATGCAAAATGGCTGTAGAGAGCTTCTCTATTGCTTCATCGTATTTCCAGATGTATAGGTTTAATAAAATAAATTAAATAACATTTCAGCCTGTTTTATGTTAAAATGTTGTTTAAATGCTTTCTGTTATTGAAGATTTAGCAATGTAACTGCAGCTGATAATTGGAGGTCAAACCAAAAACAGTCCTATTAACTAAGCAGTTCCACTTTTTCAGGATTTGATTTAAATGTATAAACAGAGAGAAAGAGAGAGAGAGGGTGGGCGGGGAGGAGTGAGCGAGCAAGAGTGAGACTTGCTCACACACAGAGACTTAAATCCTCTCAAAAATGTGCTGACCGCGTTCGGGACAACACACCTATGAGATTTTACAGAGAGATTACACAAAGAAGAAAAACACAATGTGAGGAGTATGTTCTGACATCAGGAAGCATTTAAAGTGGTTTGAACACTGTGTTTTATAAACACGTAGCCTACACGTTAGCGCTGCTTTTATCTAAAGCGTCATCATATTTGGAAAATCTTTTTTTCATTTATAAACCTCAAACTAATGCAGGAAGCGTGCTACTCACTGAACTGAACATGACACGCAGCTGTGTGTGCATGTGTGTGTGTGTTTGTGTGATTGAGATGGATATAGGTAGACAGAAGGGCTGACAGTCCAGGTACAGTGGGGGGGCCAGTGTCAGCAAACGGTCAAGAAACTCTTAACATCAGGGGGTACAAACCCACTCACACACACACACATGCACACACAAACCCATTCCCTGCTTTATTCTTCACACACACACACAGACTGTCTCTGCAACCCACACACTCATGTTGTGTTTGGGTAAGCCCTGACAAGCAGCTTGCTCAGTCACTACCTGGGTCAGTGGCAGGTCAGAAGAGGAGACGAGACAGAGAGAAAGCAGAATAAGAGAAGATGGAGACACAGGTATTAAGAAAAAAGTACAAAAAAAAAGGTATTTAGATCGTTGAGAGAATGAAAGATGTGGTGGATGGAGGTAATAACCACACAATCTGCTGAGTAGGAGAGATACATCATCTTTTGTAAATTATAGCTACTACTGTCAAATTACATGCAAATGCACTATTTTGCTCTAAAATAAACCTGTCCATTATCTGTGCATTTTGACTATGTGTAATGAAAAAATTAACTTGAACACAGCTGAGTTAAGAACAGGTTGACATCATCTGTATAGTGTGGTTGAACATGATGAAGATTGATTGATGTTAAAATATCTTAACTTTGCTTTAAAGAAGCAGTGCTTCTCTCTTCTACTTTGTGTCTCTCTGCCATGCAAAACAAACATACACCCTCTTTTCTACCACACACAAACTCTCATGGGCCGATTCGCAATTTTTCTATTTCGCTTTTCCTTGCGACTGAAAGAGCCGGAGCTGTGCTGAGCTCACTTCATAAAGAGCCCGCTCTAACTACCTCATCTATTTTCCACCAAATTAACTCTCTCCCAGCGCTGATTAATGATCAAATCTAAATGAATCAAATTAAAAATTGAAAATTATATTTCCAAAGCCCACAAAAAAGAGACAGGAAGAGGCTAGGGGGAGAGTGAGAGTGCTCTACACCTTTTAACAAATGAGCCTTCAAATCATAAAGAATGGGTAAGAGAGGAGAGGAGGGAAAATGAGGAGAGGAGAGGGAAAAGCGTCCGGGGAGAGAAAATGTAAGGATCGGAAAAAAAATGTAAAGAAGAAAAAATAGGCAAAGGAAGAAGAGAATAATTGGACAGGGAATGGGTAGGGGATGGAATAAAACGATGAGAGAAAAGAAATAAAATTTAGATAGAAATGATAAAAAAAACATTAATGGAAGATTATGGTAAAGGAAAGAGAAGAAAAAAGAGAACAGAGGAGGAAAAAGTGGAGCATATAGGTTGTGACAGAAGAGTAATGGATGGGATAGTAAGCAAAAGACGAAAGGACGGTGAGAAAAATATGAAAAGAGAAAGAAAAGGAGGGATGGAGTTAGGCAGAATAAAAAGAAATTAGAGAGGAGCAGAATGATGAGAGAAAAAAAGAAAGATCCATGAGAGAAAAGGAGAAGAAATCCACAGAGGTTAAACACCTTAATTATATGCTTTAATTATTATGTCAACCAACAGGCCACTAGTTCACCACTGCTCCGTCTCACGCTTCTACTCCTGCACACGCACACAGATATCAAACATCTATGTGTTGCCTAGAGTACAGTGTGTGTAAATTATATTAGATAAGATATTGTTAAAATGTATTCTTCCTGGGAAACTGATGGAGAACCTGTTTTCATTCACACTTGTATAAATATTGCACCAACTTTGATCACACACTAGATTCACGGCCCAGTGCACGCGCAGGTGAGCACACACGGTGACAGTGATGAAGGTGAATCATTCCTATGGTGGTGATATTGCTGTCTGTCAATAGCACGATTTGCACTGATCACATCAGCATAGATTTTACACTGCAGTGGCGTCACACTGTTAAGAGTGTGTGTGTGTGTGTGTGTGTTCTTGAAGAGTTGAAGGATTGCGAGTGAAATGCCTTTGACACCTAAGTGGTTTTGAAGAGAGAACCTGCAAGCGTGGAAAGAGAGAGGAAAAGAAGGATGGATAGATCTCAGATGGTCAATGATATGATAAGAGAATGAGTGAAGGAAAGAAGGCGAGAAGTGTAGAAAAAGAGAGAGAGAGAAGGAAGACAAATACAATTTGATCAGAGCAAAGAGAGATAGGGATGACAAAAAGCAGGAGAGAGAGAAAGCATTTAAAGAGGCACAGGCAAGGTGAGAGGGTGAGGAGCAGTTTTATGGTAATTGAAGTTGTAACAGGGTTGAAGTCTTGCTTCCACCTTAAACCAGGTTTTCACCTCATGTTTCTCTGTGTGTGTATTTTGTGTGCGCTCTACCGACGTGCTGATGTAATAACATAAAGGGTCCCAATGTGGGTTTAAGAAACGATGTGGCAGTGCATTGCTTGAGACAACAGGCCCCCATTTAAAACTAATGTGTCTCTATGTAAGAAAGTGGTTGTGGTTGGTTCACACTATTGTGATGAAATGAAAAGCAAAATACACAAAACACAAAACTACTTAAAGAAATAAGGAGAGCGCGTTTGAGTGGAGGAGAAGTGTGTCGTCGTGTCACGCAGCGACCAGAACAGATCAGAACAGCAGCGCCTGAGGCAGCAGGCAGGTGGCTGTCACTGCTGTGTTAAGACTATGCCTGAATCTTACAAAAGTGGTGCTTTTTTTCCCAAACAAACAGCTGTTTTTCCTTCAAGTGAAAACAACAGCAACACTTCATGAATTACAATCTTCAGTTAAATAAACAGCTACCCAGAGACAGTTTCCCTAAACCACTCGGATACTAAAAACACACAAAAACAATCCATCTCATTCCCTCTTCTCCCGTCCATGGGATGTCTGGATGCGCGTGTGGATGTGGTTTCTCAATGCCACATCCTCTCCTCCTCTCCTCTCCTCTCCTCTCCTCTCCTCTCCTCTCCTCTCCTCTCCTCCTCTCCTCTCCTCTCCTCTCCTCTCCTCTCCTCTCCTCTCCTCTCCTCTCCTCTCCTCTCCTCTCCTCTCCTCTCCTCTCCTCTCCTCTCCTCTCCTCTCCTCTCCTCTCCTCTCCTCTCCTCTCCTCTCCTCTCCTCTCCAGACAATCAGACAAACAGAAAGAGAGCGGACCACTTAGGCAGATCTCTCGTCACAGTTTTTTTTCCATTATTGCTCCTTTCTAGCTGGGATGCAACCAGATGCCACTCACACACAAATGCTCACACACACTCAGTCAGGACAGACGCTACAGGGCCAGATTTAGCTACAAGTTTCCCATGGGGGAACACCAGACGCCACCAGTTGTCTGGCGCTCCCTTCCTCTGTTTCCCCCGACCTCTCCTCTTGTCCCTACCCCTCTCCCTGTCACTTGCTCTCTCCTCTCTCCTCCTCTACTTTTATTCTTTCCTCTTCTGTCTTCTCTTCCGTCCCAGACCCCCTGCTCTGTGACATTTCATACAGCGATGTGTCCTTTATGGCAGACATATCGACTGTGCATATTGTAAGTAAACATGTGTTTCCATTTGTTTTGATTGTGGTGTGTATGACTGCACATGTGTGGATCAATGAGATAGGATACCAGCAGTCAGGATCGTTGAGCTATAAGGAGAGATGTGACGCACACCACCAGCTGTGTGTACACACATACACACACACACACACACAAAACGCACACTCACACAGACTGGGGCCTTCCACCCGATCTCACTCATTAGGTCTTAGAGGCCATGGGGAGCACGGCCAAAGTTGGCATGAGCTGTTGGTGTTTCTCTGTGTGTGTGCGTGTGTGCATGTGGGGCAATGTGCCAAGGTTTATATTTGCAGTCCATGGACTTTTCTCTCTAGTAGTCTAGCGTCTGAATCCAGCTGGCCATTTATGGCATTACAGAGACAGAGGCTTTGGTTTTGGATGCGACACATTCTGTCTGTTTAACCACGACTCATCAGACGTGCCATCATCAAAGCTGCTCTGCTGTAAGGGAGCAAATCTGTCAATATGACCATATGTAGAGTAAACATGCATATTGAATATTGCTGGCTCCTGGATTGTGTACCTCTGCCAAAGCCTTTCATGTTCAAATGTCTGATCTGTGCTTTGTATTCTGTACATGACATTTCCATGAATTAGTACTGATGTTGAATATATTATGTACGCCCGCCCTGCCCTGCCATTTGTGGAGAAACTGAAACAACAGTGACAGTTATAGAGTAATTACTTTCGCTTGTTTGTGTTTTGTTTAACAGATAAATTATGTATTTTCTGACTGGTTAAAATTCGCTTTCATCCGTCTAGTTTTCATTAAATCTTTTACCTGCAATCATATACTGCTGCTCCCCCCTACCCCCCTCGCCTTCTTCCTGGGCAGATTTAAGCCCCGCCCCTGTGACCTTTCGGTCTTCAGCTGACGCATCATTATGACCTCATTAAAAATGGACAGACAGCCATTGCCAGAGGGGAAGTTCTCATAATATAGTCAGGCCTTTTAATTGCCTTGCTCCAGAAATTAGCAGCTACATATTGGTGGGTGGATGCCCCACGTTGGTTCCTTCCTTCAGTTTACCCCCCTGCTCGTTTTCTCCTCTCCTCTCCTCTCCTCTCCTCTCCTCTCCTCTCCTCTCCTCTCCTCTCCTCTCCTCTCCTCTCCTCTCCTCTCCTCACAGCAGAGGGTGAGAAAATCTAATATCACACACACACAAAGCTAAGCGTGTGTGTGTGTATTCACACGATCAGGTGTGTGTTTAAGAAAACGTGTAAAGAAACGGCTCCACTCTGAGTTGGTTTACTGACCCTCTGGCCTCTTGTTCTCCCCTCTCTCTCTGTGAAACACACACACACACACACACACACACTCCTTGCTGCCTCACTTGCTCTTCATCTCACCCTTTCTGTCTCCCAGGGCGACAAAGCTAATTTGAGGCAGATCTTGCCCTAAGGGGTAAACTACAGCATACACACACACACGCAATCCACAACACTTCCTCTCCACCCTTCCTACTTTATCTTCACCTTTCTCCCGTGAGCTCGCCCCTGACAACCACAGTTAGTTCTGACGCTAACTGATCTGGCCACTTACCATTATCATCTATTCAGTTCTGCTGCAACAATGCTTGAATGCAGATGGTCAGCAAACACAAAAAGCAATGGTGCAAAATCCTCTTAGTTCAGATTGTTACCACTGAGCATGAGACACTGATGTGTGTTATAATTAGTCCACTGCAAACTGTTAGTTGACATAATGAACCAGACTAATGAATTTGTTTTTTGTAAGGAATGTCTGATCTTCTTTCCCAACATCAAAAATCTTGTCGTCATTTGTGGGATAAACAACATGATTCAATCACTTTCTGACTCGATCTTTTATATTTTATCAGTGTGAACTATTTTCTGATTTGTCTGGATGGTTCAAGCTGATTTGCATTTTCTCATTTGGCAGAAACTTTTTATCCACTTTGACTTCAAGCACAGCATCAGTAGGCATTTGATCATATGGCCATACTTTTTAAATGACAATGTATACATACATGGCCTACATTTATAAACCTCCATCAGAACAAAGCAAAGGTGAAGGACTATGTTTAGCTCTTTTATATAGATGTTGATCTGTTTCAAATTTCCCATGGGTTCAAAACAAGTGAAAATGAAAAAAAAAAAAAAAATAAGAAAATGGATGTATCAATTTTCAAATGACCCTTATTCATATGTAGAGCGGGACCCCCTGAATTAAATTCACACCCAGCACAACAAATGGGGTGGCTGTGGTCTGTCACGTTGATGTATAGATATGTAGGCCTTGGTGTATGTGTGTCTGTGCATGTGTGTGTGTGTAAATGATATATGTATGTGGAGCAGGGAAGCAGTGGCAACAAAAGGCAGCTATTTGTTTGTTGGCTCAGGACAGAAACACACAAACACATTTCCCTACGCGGCCACGCACACACAAACATACAGACTCTTCTGTTTTGTTTTCTGTTGTCTTTTGAAATGTCTTTATCAACGAGAGCCAAACAAAATCTACGTGAAAATGTGTTTAAAAATTGTTGCAGTAAAAGAGAAACATAGTCATTAATCGACCGGTGCGATGTGGCTTCTCTGTCAGGTGGGAAGTTGCACTCTGTGAACTGCGAGACTGTCAGAGATGCCAATAGTACACGCACTTACACGTGTGCATGTGTGTGTTTGTGGCCACACACTTACACACGAGACAAAACAGGAGATGAGACACAGGTTCTGCCTATGTCAGATCAACCGGGAGCACAAGTGCTACAGCAGCAGCTTGTTGGGAATGTGTGTGTATACCTGTGTGTGCGTTTGTGTGAAAACAGAGAGAGAGAAAAACAGAGGCGAGAGAGATGAGCATGCTTTTTCAGTGAAGTGAAATCTGGACTGTTGGAGGTAGTGGCGCCCCAGGATATAGATATACTATATACACTATACACATGAATTTTGTGTCAGTGTGTGTTTAAAGCTGTAAAGCTCATAGTGGGAAGTTTTCTGCATATTTTCTTTTACAGCAATTTGTTGCAAAATTTTGAAGATACCGACAAGCTCCAGCCAAGCGAAAAAAGTTTGATCTTAGTCTCTTTTACAACAATAAATATTTGTTTTAGTTTGAATTTCAGCCTGAAGATTTTTGGAAATGTTTGTGTAGTTTAAGTTAATGTGAAATAAAGACAATGTTTTTGTATTTGCACCGAAATGTATATGTAAGTGCCTTTGTTTTGCCATCTAATGTTTGGGTCTTCATAAAAAGGAGGTTTACAGTAAGTGGATGACATGCTGCAGGTAGGGGCTGGTGTCATGTTGCTAACAGGGCACAGAGGACAGTGACTTGAAGAGAAGAATGGAAAGATGAAAGGCATAAGAGAAGCGACACAATACAATGCATTTAATACAATACAATAATATTGAGTGGGAGAATTGCAGGGAGCGACGAAGACAGGAATGGATGAAGGGAGGGCTGGCAGGCGTCGGCAGAGGCACGCTCCCTGACCACTGTAAGGAAGGGGGCGTAGGCCAGGTCTCCCATCAATTACAACCTTGACCCTCCTCTCTTCTCCTTTCTCTCTCTCACACACTTTCTGCTTCATTCAACCATCCTCCCCCTGCCTCTCATCCTCCCCTGGTCCCTCTCCTTGGCTCCTATAAATCAATCTCTTCTCCCTCCCCTCTTCCCTCCCTCATGCTTTTCCCCCACCTTCCCCCACCCGACTATGCCTCAGCCCATGCTTTTCGTCCCCCGCCACTCCTCTCCCTCCTTTCATCGTTGGAAGTGCAGTGGGAGTAGAAAGGTCAGAGGTGGGCAGACAAGAGGGAGAGAAAGAGGCAGAGGCAACCAGGGAGTGCAAAAATGAGAGAGTGAGTGTATTTAATCAAAGTGGTGTGGGGGGAAGATAATATCGCTTGTTTTGTTTGTTTGTTTGTTTGTTTTTTTTACCTTCAACCACTAAACAACTGCTGAGTGTGAGTGTCTCAATTATCATGTAATTTCTATCTTTACCTAATTTAGGTGAAGAAAACCAACAACCTGTCAGGAAGTGGGTCTTTTGCAATAGGCTACGTGGCCTCAGAAACTGTTATATGTAACTTGTGTATGTAGAGGTGGAAAGTGAACATGGGACACAGGGAAAGAAGAGAAGGATGTAAATCAGTGTTAAGCAATGATGAGATAAGAAGACTGACAAGGAAGTCAGATAAAAGAGAGAAACACTTAGTCTGAGGATGAGCAAGACTGAAAGTGGTGAGATAAACACAGAAGTGAGACGGCAACAAGAAGTACCTGATGCAGACACAAATAGATTTCACTGTGTAAAAGCAAGCATTAACAGTTTCTTTGAAGTGCTATATGTAGCATTATTCAACATCGATAAATCACTGCCATATATGGTATGAAATCTTGGTTAAATTCATGTAACATTAAATTAACGTTTGACTAGATGGCTGGTGTCTATCTATGATTACTTGCAATTAAACACAATGGTATATGATGCAAAATGCTGCACTGAGGCTGGAAGAGGTTGCTAATTTCATCAGCACCTGTCTTGATTAAATTAACAATTACAGCGTAACAGCTTTCGAAATGCTACATGTAGCACAGTTAACGGAGAAAGATAAGTAAGAGACCTTTTCCCTTACCCTCCCTCAGCATGCCCACAGTCAGACACTTCATGAAGCGACAGGCCTGGCACGACTTGCGTCTCCTCTTGGTGATCTCACATTCGTTGGTGGCTGGACAGCTGTACTCAATGTTGCCTGTGGCAAGACATGTTGGAGGAACACAGATAGAGAGGTCTCATTTCACATAGATCAACAGACACATGAGCAGCTACAGTACATACTGTAGCAGAACCCGACAAACCCCGCTACAGACAGACAAAAATATAAAGTTTGTGCATCAAATGGACTAAAAGAAAAGTGATAGCTGCATAAAGAATTGGGCACACATGTATTATAAAATATTCCATCATGAATATTGAATTAACTTCCTTAATCTATATGTTACAAAGATGACGTGCATACAGTATGTCGTGGCTACAGCAAGGTGAAGTTGCGTGACTGGCTACAGTTTGCTCTCGAGTGCAGAGCTGAGGCTAAGATTATTAGCTGATGTAAGTCCATTAACTTTGCAACCCTGGCCAACAAAGACAACACCTTAAGTGTGTTATACAGGCTAATACCACTTTTACCCTTAATTGTCAGCTGCTTCACCATTTCTTTTTCTGTTTTCTGTGTTGTGCTTAACTTACTTCGTATTTAGCATAGAAAAGTTTTAATTTAACCACTCTTTGACTACACTTCCAAATCTTTCCATACATCTTGTTTCCCTCTAGTTTTCTCATTTTCATTTAGACTCTCCTCCAGCTCTGCTCATCTATTTTGCACTTACAGTATTAATTTGCTTCCACCCAGGTCAAAACAAAGCACTGTTATGGATTTGTTAGGAACTGTTTAAACAGTTGCAGATTTACGTGTTTCTTTTTTCTGGAAGGTTTATTTATCTTGTCTGAACTGTGTTGCGATGTGAACCATAAAACCTGTATTTCTCATCCCCTCTGTGCCCAGCTGACAACTACAGTACCCCGGAAAGCCAATGCATCTCCCACTGAAACAGAGTAAACAGTGATCACTATTGACTGCTGCTGCGAAGAGGATGCTTCTCATTACTGGGCTGATTAAGGGGGCTAGTTAGCTTGGGAAAAGGCTAAATGCCCAAACACTTCTTAATGAGTAACAAGACGCTCATTAATCGAACTTATTAGTTAAAGTAAAGGCTAAACATGCTAAATGCTGGGGGGACCCATACAGTCTAATGAATTCGACTAATGGGACTAGTTAGCTTACACATAAGCTCTATATGTGGATGATAGAAGAGGAGTAAATGAATTCAGCAATTAAGAGGGACACTTACCTAACACTAAGGCTAAATGCTCTAATGCCTGGATAGAATCTGTGTCTGTTAATGGGTAGTCAGTCAAAGGCCTTATTAGTCTAAGGCTAAACAGGCAACCGCTGCAGAATGGATACCTGCTGTAAAAAGCCATTTACAGGCCTGGTATCACTGGGGCTAAATGTGTTAAACCTTTAGCGCAGAAAAAAATGTTAACAACTAGTGCTAAGTGTTGCTGGAGGTGGACATCAATAAACAATATAAATGCACAATATGTGTTGATTAAACCGACCTCCTGACCATGACGATAATATTTCTGAAACATAAATGTAATAACACACCCATTCAACAGTAATTACTAATTACAGTAATTAATAAAAACATATTTGTACAAAGGGTATTATCATAGATTGTAGACTTATGTTACAATATACAGGTGTGACATGGGAAGAGATAACCTCGTGTCATCTGGCTCTTTGTATGCTTGGACATAAACATCCTACTTTAAAGTCAGGGTATAGGGTAGGAATTAGTAAAAAAGGGTTTATATCAGAATGTCATGGCTTTCTCTGTGTGTCTTTATTTCCGCCTTTATGTGTCTTATTGTGCAGTGGAGTGGGCTTAGAGTGGAGAGGTCCTCCTATGTATAATGTGTGGGATTGTATGTGTGTGTTGGTGTGAGCAGGGGGATATATGGGACTCAAATCCCTTCAATCTCCTTTGAGATGTGTGGGTATGTCCACCTGCTGCATGACAATTGGCCACCATTGTACAGACTGTGTAATATGATTGTTTATGTGTGTGTGTGTGTGTGTGCGCTTTGGCTGCTGTTCTCACTCACACTGTATATTTCTTTCTTTTTTTTTTCTTTTTTCTTTTTTTACCTCTCCTGAAGTTACAACACTAACTTTATCTTGACATAAACTACTCATTATACTTCCTACAGTTACTGTACAGAGCAATTCCTTATGACAAAGTAATAGGTATAACTTAATATAAAATCCCCTTTACCATTTTATATGAACACATACAGTACAAACATGCAAATGTGTGTTTGTTTATTTAATATTGCTTAACCTCTTGATTATTCTTAGGCAGTATTAGACCAAACTCTGCACCTTTCAGTTGATCCTCTGCTCTACACCATGACCCATTCATCCCATCACCCTCTTTACTTTTCTCTTTCGCACTTGCTGCCTCTGTCTTCCCATTTCATCGCCCTATCCCTCCCTATCCCACACTCTGCCCTCCTCCTCACTCCCCTTTATCCCTCTCTCTCAATAAGGGAGTGATAGATGCAGGTTGTCAGGTGTCGCTGGACTGACGCCACAAAAACAGCAGCTGCCAGAGCCACTTCCTCCATGCTGCGACACACACACATACACACACACACGCACACACCAACACAAGCATTCCACTAATTCCTTCCTACATCCATGTGCCCAATTCCTCCCTCCCCCACCTTCTCCCTTCTTTCTGTCATTCTGTGTCTCAAGTTATTGTTTATCCTAACTCTCCTCTCCTCTCCTCTCCTCTCCTCTCCTCTCCTCTCCTCTCCTCTCCTCTCCTCTCCTCTCCTCTCCTCTCCTCTCCTCTCCTCTCCTCTCCTCTCCTCTCCTCTCCTCTCCTACCCCATGCTCTCCTCCCTGTCCAGCTGGAGGTGTTTTTTTGGTGATTACCTGCGGTTTTATTGGCTAATGGGTTGAAACATACCAATATGTCTGCTGCTGCCCATCTGAGGCTGGCCTTGCTTTCCAGCCAAGATACACACACTAACTCACAACCGCACATAAACACAAGCGTATGTGCAGAGACATACACATAACCTGCACTCATTTACATTTGGATGAGCACAAGCCCACACACAGACACATAGGCTAACACATATCCACACTGTCCGTGGATGAGTTTGGCTGGTGTGGCAGCCAAAGATAATGTCATGACCCATTTGTTCCAAGACTGTTCAGTCTGCTTCCAAACAGCCACAAACATTGATTAAAAAAAGCACTGAGATTTGGTCCTAACAACGATTTGCGGCGATAGATTTTCTCAGTAAATAAGGGTTAGTGTCTACTGAAGTTTGGGAAATTGCTGATGGAAATGCAATTTCTATTTAACAAACATTTCGCAAACTTTAATTTCTAAACATTGATTTTGATCAAGAATGTAAGATAATAGTGGAAAACCTCTCAAATTGGGTTGTATTCACATTTTTGAATTTCCTTTATATTGCATTGAGTCATGCTTCATTGCTGCTGCGGCTGCTGCTGCATTTATCACAGCCTTTCGTGACAACTGTCCTGCGATTTGCTTTGCCAAACTCCTGACCCATAACCTCTAACTCTGGCCTTCCTGATCTGCAACATGTCCACTACAGGAGACCGGCAGATTACATATTCAGACACTGATGCATTGCTTTTAATCTATTCAAGGTCAAACTCCAAAGAGGCATCATATCTATATGTTTGCCGGGCTATTGTATTTAATTTGTAACTGTGTCTTGACCCATTTCACCTTTAACAAGGCCTCTAAATGAAATGAGACATCTGGAATTGGTCAACTATTAGACAGCGCAGAGATGACACACTAGGGGCTAAACCTATACAAAGAGTGACTACAAGGTCATGTGTGCGATGGTCTGTTCAAATGCGCAGGTGTCTATGTGTGAATGTACTTCTGTGAGTTTGTGTTTGTGCGTGCGAGCGTGTCTCCGCCTTTATCTCTATGTGTGTGCTCCAATCTCTTTGTCAGGATTTCGCCGTGCTCTGATCTCATCCCATAATAAACACATACAGGTCATCTCTAGGTAGTGGTGACCATCTCGTGGATGTAAGACTTCCACCCCCTGCACATTGCCCTGTCTCTCCCTCGCTCTCTCTAGGGCTTTACTGGGAAAGCTGCTTATCAGAGCCAAAAGAAAGCAGTGACAGATAGGTGGATGGATGGAAAGGCAGATAGATGAATCCTGTCTGATATGACTGACTGACTGACTGACTCAATGGATCGATGCGGCTGGCTGACCGACTGGTAGCTTGGTTATTGCACCGGCAGACTGACTGACAAGAGGCCTGTCCTGCTGAGTGATTGGCTTTATTAATTATCTAAAAAATGAAATCAAAAAAGCTTATTTCTCAAACACCAACTTTTAAAATGTTCATAATTTGCTAATCAACTATACACCTTGGTGGCCTCGACAGGGAAAATATGAGACTTTTGAAATTACTTATAGTGCTTTGGGTTATATATTATGTCATTTTCTTAATGGCAGCAAATGCCATGAAATAACATGGACCAACAGATAACTGATAACCTAATAACAAGAATTTTCTATATAACCAGTTTGCCTGATAAAGCTAAATTTTCTGTAAGATCAACACAGGCTTTAGGTAATTTCTACAACCCATACACTCTCTTACTACCATTAACGCTTACTGTAGCACCAAGATCTTTAAGTATTCCAAAATACAGTATCTCCATTTTAAGATATAATATCCCTTGCAATCTCTGTACTGTATCTCTGTTTTATGTTATATACATGTATTATATTAAATGTTATAAAATAAAAACCAAGGTATCCACATTTTTTGTGTTCTGAAAGATTGATGTCCTGGCTCGGGGCCACAGTGAGGCTGAGTAAAAAGGATGATTTTATTAGTGCTGTTTTCTTATAGAGGAAAATAATCTACTACCTGTATAAAACCTGAATTCATCAAGTAAAATGTACATTCTGTTGGTGATTTATTCGTGAAATTGCATCTTCTTTGAAAGTCAATAATATTTCACATGTTGTATAGTTCATGTGAACTATGAAGGGAGACTTATTGTTGTACTGTATGGATCAGTTAACAAATAGCAGAATACCTGGCTTGCTGTATGGATAATTGTTTGTCTATAAGACTGACCTATGCTGTGTCTACAAGGGTAAATAAAGGCTATAATGTTGATCAAGCTGCAAGTCGAGCATTAACTGTATAGCCACAACATCTGAAGAGCATAGTCCAAATACCTGTGCACTTCCTGAACTACCTCTAACCCCAACAAGAGGCGAGCAAGGGATTATTTGAGCCTAATTCCTGGTACTCTTCTCATCATGTGGATTACTGCTCTATCCCTTCTGTATTCTACCCCTAAACCGAACTCCTGACCCTGCAGACACGACCTCTGACCTCCCTCTGACACCACGTTATCTCCGAGACAACAGGCTTATAGCTTACACCCTTCCTGTGAGACGTAAGCAGGTAGATGTAGAAATGCAAACACTACCTGCAAATTACTTTTTGCTGTTGATGACAAAGAGGTCAAGGTTAAGGGTGAAAAGGGGGCGTGTCTGGGAGTTTTGTCTGGATGCATGAACCTGATTGGATGGGTGAAGGAGAGTGAAAAAATAGACTCTGCTGGTCCCCGTGGTTTACTTAGCAGACAGAGGAGGAGACATGTGCCACATAAAAATCTGGGCTCACATCTGGCCTGGGGCTTTATCCTATGTCCTGGATCTAGTATAGTAGCTCAGGTGTATGTGCACATGTGGGGGAGCTCATTTTAGTGAGCGCCTGGGCTTTTCATTTGAAATAAGGATCACTCTATCTTCATCTTCAACCTCTGACCTTGCACTCTCCTAAGGCAACCCTGTTATGTTTTTATTTGCTTTGAGGCATTTATGACCTTCCATGTACTTTCATAGCTTCATAAATGCAAATTTTGAAGAAATCAAATTGAAATAAAAACAAAACGTTTGTTGACAGTGTTTAAGATCTATTATTGAGTCGGCTAAATGCCAGTTAGGCCTAGATGACAATTCATCCTCATGTAAAACATCCAGATATTACTGTTTATATCAGTTTGCTAAAGTGAGAGACTAAACAGAGCTAAAGCAAGACAGAAAGACAGAGGATGAATCAAACCTGTAATGATGGAGCTGATATAGTAAGACAAAAGACAAACAAATGTAGATAGAAAGACAGAGATATTTGTAGACGAAAGTCAAAATGGAAGCCAACCTTGAATGGTGCGTTTGAAGAAGGCCTTGCAGGCCTCACAGGATGCCACTCCGTAGTGGTACCCTGACGCAATGTCCCCGCACACCAGACACAGCCTCTTGGGCATTGAATTCAGCATGTACTCGCACTTAATCTGTGAATCTTCCCCAATAGTTGACGAACAGTCCTCATAACGCTTTGATCCAGGGCCACCAGCAGGACCCAGAGGCCCTGCATTGGAGCCATAAAGGCTCGGGGAGTCTAAGCCGTTGGGGTGGCCGTTCATCGTGGACGAATATGAGCCTGAGGCGTCACTGGAGCCACCAGGGGAGTGATGGTTTAGGCTGTCAGTCAGGGAGGCAGGACTAGACGGCTCAGTCTTTATATAAGAAGACGGACAGTTGGACTCAAGGTGGCGCTCCTTACTGGACATTCTGCAGAGAAGCCTGAGGGAGTGAGACAAGAGAGAAATGGAAGAAGACCAGGAAGAACAGTATTACAAGAAAATGTAAATATTGTGGATATTTACAGAGAAAAATCAGGAGAGAGAAGAGTAAAAACAAAGGCAGAGGTCTAGAAGAAGAGAGGACACCGTAAAGGCCACGTTCAGTGAAAAATAAGAAAAGTCATAGAAATAATTTCTCTTATTTCTTTGCGATTGCTTTCTATGATGGATTTATATTTTTCACAGAAACGCAGCACACATACATACACACACAATCCATCCATCACGTTTTATTTTGCTTTTTTAAAAGGGAAATGATATGAAAAAGAAAGGGGAAAGTAACGAGGATAGTAGGAGACTTGAATATGAAAAAGAAAAGTTGATTGTTTATTAGCGAAGGCACGTGTAAGAGAGAGCAGCAGAGAAGCGTCCACAGTAGCACACAGTCACACAAACACATACACATGCTCTGGGCCGATGGTCATCCGTCACTCTCCAGTCAATAGCAGTTTGTTCTACATGAAGGTAATCAGTAAGCAGCCTCTCTGCTGCTCAATCATCCCAAAGACAGCCTCACACACACACACACACACACACACACACACGAGGGTGCTCATACACACACGCACCCTCACCCACCCACACCAAATACAGCAGATTCAAACACAGTCATAATCAAGCACACGCTGGATTTTTAATATGTTAGCGGAAGTCATACAATATAAAACAGATTTTTAAAAGAATATAACAATAAAATTAAAATCGCTACTATTCAGTGGCGGACTTCCTATCCTCATCTCTTTCTTCTTTCTCTGCTGACTCTCCTTTCCTCCACCCTGCTTTCCTTGCTTTCTCCCTCTCTCCTCTCCTTTCTTCCTCTCCCTAAGGAGGCTGACTGGTGTCTTGTTAATGGCAGTTGTAATTAACAGCTATCTTCTCTGTGTCCATATCTCTCCATCCCTTTCTTTGTCTACCTTACTATCTATCTGCCTGTCTCCCTATCACTTCCTTTTCACCACCATCTCTCTCTTTCTCTTCCTTTTTGCATTACCACTCTCTATCCCTCTAACCCTGCCCTCCCTCCCTTCTCTCTTTTTTCATTGTTAAAAGCAGAAAGCACAAAAGGGGTTTTTAATTAAGGCAGGATGCTGCTAAACGAGGGGCTTCTAAAGTCCAGTCGGCCTGTAAAAGATCCCTGTTCTACAGGGACCCATAAAACACAGACAGCGTCTTGACGGAAAATGGAAAGCCAGTCGGGTGAGGGGAGGGGTGAGGGTGTGGGGAGAGAGGATAGAGAAAGGAAAACAGGTAGGCACACAGACAGAGTGGGAGAAGGAGGAGAGACTGTGGGGTTGTGGGGCAGCAATGACTGACGACAGTAAAAAGACAGACAGTGTTTTCAGATCTGGTTGTTTGGCTTTTAATGAGCTGCAGAGATTTAATGAATTTGATGTGCAGAAAAATGAGACAAAGCAATTTTTGCTTGCACCAAATCTGTGATTTCTAAAAGTACTGTGAGACCCCCACCACTTAAAAAAAATCCCCCCAAAACAGTGCTTTCTCTTCAGTTTTTCCCTTTCATTAAGTGACATGACATTTATGATGTAGCCTACAGTAGCCTGGCCTTTCCCCCTCTTTTCATCATATATTTTATTCCCTCGATCCCCTCCTCCCCCCTCTTATTAATCCTGGCTTTGTGGTATTCACCAATGTCTATAAATCCATTTATCTGATGCTTCAGTAGGCCTTTAGTTTAAAATGAGAGGGACAGCAAGAGAGGTTTGGACACAAATCAAAGAGGAAGAGGAAGGGAGGTAAAACAGGATGTAGAGAGCCGATGGAGGGACTCGGCGACTCGGGGGGAGACATAAAAAGTGATACAATAAGCAAGGAAGAAACAAATGAAAATGTAGAAAAGAGTGACAGACTGACAAGATATTGCACAGG